>VUQI01006870.1:2251-20042 GCA_015106735.1 Paratilapia polleni
AAAACCAACATGGTAGCTGCCAAAACACTGACACTGAGGCTTCAAAATGTAGAGTTAAAAAACAATGGGGGCACATCCTTCTTTTATATACAATCCATAATATTTTTGCACTTATGTCAAAAACTGGTCGGCAAAACCATGACAAACATGGGAGATGCTCATAAGCAAGCCCAATGAAGAAATTTTATTAAAGAAAAGAAGCATGAGAGAAGACTTTTACTGACTGGTGTAGACAGTATGGTGGTGTGCTGAATGCAACAATGCAAAGCAACTATAAAGCCAAAAAAGGCAGACTTGGCCTTGGCATTTCCCATGTTGCTGATTGCTATCTGTCATAGCTCCACAACCAAACAACAAGCAAACAAGGAGGCAGGGCACAGACACTAGTCACAGTAGTGATGTCTGGCAATCCAATCTTGATGATATATGGAAATGTTTTTGGAGATATTTGCCCCTGAAATGTCTGCATCCAACCCAATGCAATAGTGTTGAAAGGAATTCTGACTGTGCCTCTCAGAGGTCTAAAAATATATTTAAAAAATATAAAAGTATATTTTCAAAAACATCTGAGGCCAATTCACCCTGAGGCGACTATTGTTGTGAATTGGCGCTATATAAATAAAATTGAATTGAATTGAATTGAATCTGCAAATCTCATTTGCCAGCAGTTCTTTGTTTATTTGTTAACGCTCTGCTGCAAACGTTTTGCTGATTGCTGTTGAATTTTGTGAATATCACTTTTCAAAACATTCATTTAAGCAGGAATTGCAGAGGCGGTTACATCAACACCACAAAGGGCAGATAAAACTACTGATGTTATTTACCACACAGGCTGTGTATTTTTTATGTTAATTTAACAGCTGATGGTAAAACACTGCTGCCTATCCTTCCCATATAGCTGTCTCACTGAAAACTGAGCACTGAAACTGACAGTATCATCTCTAAAGCAATAACTCTAAACACATGAATCCTACTTGAATCTTTTTCCAGCTAAACTATACAGACCTTCTTCTGTCACTGCTTTCAAGAGGCTTTTTGGCTGTTTACAGTAACGGTTTTTGTGGCATAAAAAATTCCAATCTCCTACTAGAAGCAAAGATGGCCTTGAGTGACTCACCAAAAAAAAAAAAAAAAGGAAAATAAGTCATAAATAAGATGATTTAGTGAAATTGCTTGCTGGCTGTTTTAAAAAGCTCCCATGAGTCCATCTAAAAAAGCCTTTGCAAGGTGGATGGCACAGTGCCAGACTCACTCATTTCCACACACAAAAGCAAACACACACTACAGCTCATACTGCCTCCTTGCCTGTCTTTCTGAATAAATGCACACAGACGGAGGTAAAGGCCAGACCAGAGAAGGTGGATGTTTATAAGCTCAGATCAGAAGCAGATGTTTTAAACAGAAGCCATCTGCCCTTCTCTCTGCAACTATCTGCCAAAGCTCTTAGTTGTTTAAAGTCTGCCCTTTGCTATCTTTTGAAAAATTGGCTTATTCTATTCATCTATAAGTAAGATGGAAAACTCTGCTTTAAAAAATGTTTTACTAAAGTGTGGTGGTTATCTAAAGTAGGCTCTAGCTTTCTTAAGTCCAACTTTTTTTTTTTTTTTACTGCAACGTCACAGTATAGTATGCTGATGAAAAACAGAAGGGCGCTAGAAATATTGCAGCAAGCTGACAGTTTCTGAAGGCATATGATCCCTGCAGCTTTGGAAGCACATTTAAGGAAATCTTAAAGTGCGCCTACAGAGAAGCAGAATGAGTTTCTCCACAGTACAGCCAGAGAAAAGTGTCAGGGGCCCAATTATCCTCTTAGGACTGTTTCCTTGTTATCAAGGGAAGGTGGCAGGAAGGAGCCATGTGGCTTAGAGGGGAAGTTTACACCACACCAACAACGCAACAGAAATATGGGAACGCTATCAACAACAAATCCTGGTCTAATTTGTCGAATGAGTGCTTGGAGCGCTGCAGATGTTGTGTGCATGTTAAGAGGGAGGAATCAAAGCTCATCACAAGCTTGCAGACATGGTATTTCAAAGGGTGCGCAGTTATGTTTCTATCCAGTTCAATTCAGCTTTATTTATATAGCGTCAGCTGACAAGACCCTTCAATATTCAAGAGAGATCCCTGATGATCTGAGACATCTACCATGACCAACTGGGGATCGAGGAGGAAGGGATGAGAGAAAAGAGGAGCACAGAGAAAAAACAAAACAGGACGAGACACAAACTACTGGAGAAAGTAGACAAAAATTAGTGACATACAATAGTGGCATATAAATGTATGGGAGGTGAAAGGAGGGGAGTGGAGAAGTGCTGAGTGCATCATGGGAAGTCCACCAGCAGCCTGAGCCTATAGCAGCATAACTAAGGGATACTTTAGGGTCACCCAATTCAGCCCTAACTATAGGCTTTATCAAAAAGAAAGGTTTTAACCATAATTTCAAAAGCAGAGAAGGTGTCTGTCTCCTGAACCCACGCTGGGAGCTGCACAGGAGAGGAGCCTGGTAGCTGAAGGCTCTGCTTCTCATTCTACGTTTGGAAACTCTAGGAACCACAAGTAGTTAGTCCTAATCTTTTCCTCTCCTCTGCAACCTGAGACCATACTCTCAAGAAACACAACAGTCATTTGCTGAAATTGTGTTTCAGCAAATGACTGTTTATATGTTCCTATGTTTATGATGGAGGTCCTGATAAGAATCCCTCAGTGAGGAGTTTGGTTGCCCTAATGAAAGAGTCCACATATACTTGACTTTGACCCAGGAGACTGCCACTTGAGTTGTTGTTTTGTTTTCAACCATATCACCAATCTTCCTCTTACCTTAAACAAGTTGTTCAGACTGAACACCCTGAGAGACTTTATCCTGACTATGAATGAGGATCATTCTGAATGAGGTGTTTTGCAATTTAGTTTGAAGGAAAAAAAAAGATGTACAAATATTTTGCATTACAAGAGTAACACCTCTAAAATGGCAAATTACTGAACTGCATGTCACATTTTGACTTTCAACTGTGTGGTGACAGGCATAGCCACTCATTATGGCAGTAAAGATGTAGGTAAGTGTAATTTTTGTGTATCCATAACATGAATTAACATGGCATTTGTTCAGTCCACTGGTGGGATGAGCAGAGGCTTTGATCGAGTAACCACTCTGGACTGTGCCCTAATCTTGTGAAACTATACGCATGTGTCGAAAAGGTGTAACTTGCAGGAAAAAAGCTTTATTTTGGGGCAGATTCACCAAACTTTTTAAGCAATACTAATCGAATATGGCTGGTGAATCAATCCAATTTTTATATCCTGGTGATCACTGAAGTCAAAGTTCTGGATCTTTCCCCATTCATTAAGACAGGAGATAACAGGAGATAAGTCAAGATAACTGCCCGGAGATGTTGCAAACATGGCTGATGAGTAGCAAGACTTGCTTCTAGAATGACTTTAGTTGAATCAAATGAGCATAACCATAATTTTTAATTTTGAAAACATTAAGCTGCTTGAAATACAAATGTGAGATATTACTATTTTTATTTTACACATAGTAGTGACACATATTCATGACTGGCTCCATAATGTAGTGGTTCACACATTCACCTAACAAGCAAAAGCTCCTTGGTTTGATTTCAGGAGGAGATACAAATCCCTTTGGCAGGGCATCCTGGTTAAAAATCTCCCAAATCAAGCATGTGGAGCTACCCGCTGTGGCGACGCCTTGTGAATAAGGGAGCAACTGAAAGTAACTTTTAGTGACACATACTCATGGCTGCTGACAATATTTGTGTAAAAAAAACAAAAAAAATCCATATTGGGAAAAAATTGTTACCACTTCTCGTTAAAAAAATTCCAGAAAACACTGATCAATAGATCAAGACTATGTACAGTATATACTAGTATAGTCTAGACACTTGTTTATGCTACTTTTCCATCAGTCTAACACTGTTTTCTCCACATCACTGCATTCATCCACAGTTTTATCACATTTGTGATGAAACAAGTGTCTTAAGTGTGGAAAAAAGCTGTTGTGCTTCAGGCTCATGCTGCAGGCAAAAGCAGATGGTTCACACAGCTGCTGGAAACTTGATGATAACTTCCCATGCTTTTTAAATTTTTTAATATTTCCTTGATAATAGCTATGAAAACAATTCATGAATTGTTAAGAACTAAGAACTGGCGTGAAGGTGCAATTATGTGAGATATAGTGGTGTGAAGACTAGTGTCGTCATGCTGTGACAGAGGAAAAGGTTGGTTATGCCTTTCCCTGTAGTATAAAATGTATTATTGCAAAGTATTTGCACACATGTCTGTGATGTTTACAAACACAAATCATCAGGTTATTTAATGTTCTTGTGACCATTAACCTAAAATTAATTTGAGTGAAATATATTTGACTTTGCATCTTGGGACGCCAGCATCTTGTAATGGTTAAACAATACTTATAGGACAGCATTTCAATGATTTCTCCCATCTAACTGATCATTTAAAATCATATTTAAAATCATTCATTACCAAAACACAAAATATTCTGTGTGTAAGCCATATGGGCCTGAGCCTGAATGGACTATACAGTATAAAGACTAAAGAAATCCACTCTGAAGCAATAAATCTGAGTGTGAGACAAACACAGATGTTGTCACAGTAAGATGCAACAATGACTGTCTTTTGTTGGAGAAAACCTTTCATCTGTTCAAAACATCAACATCAGCCATTAAAGAACAATGGCATCTTTATAGTTTCTCGCTCTCTTTCTCAGAGAAAGACAGAAACTTTAATCATGAAGAAGCAGAGATACAAAATTTTCTACCAGCTATAATTCTAAAAACTCAGTGCAATAAAGCCCCAAGTCACTGTTATTTGTTTTTTTTTTAACAAGGATGAGGTTGCCACTCTACTGCTATAGCTTGTTTTTTTCTGTCTCTCTTCACTAACAACTGTAATGAAGGCACAAAGCTCCAAAGTATTACAAAAAGTACAATCAATGCAATACCTTCTGGCAGTTATAAGGTACCTGCTTTTCAGTCTGTTTCATATTTAACTTTTAGAGACAATGGGTTTGCACATGATGCAAAGGTCAGTCTGACTGATCTCTGCAAACACTACTTCAGATTTTCTCACTAGTTGCAGGAGGCTTCTTGGTCATGTAAATATTTGTGATGTTTTTATTTTGATCCTCTGTCTACAAAGTGGCACTGTGCTCACTTGTGTGTGTAACTGACTTAAGGAAGTCAAGATCGATCAGTGAGATGTTTTGGACATTTCTTAGGAGGCATGGTATTTCTTCACTATAATGCACTGTGCCCACAGACAGTATAAAAGATGGATGTAGCCACTGTGATGTCATTGGTTAGTGAAGTCCAGTAACGAAGGCGCAGCTGAGCGTTCGCGCCATTGTCATCTAGGTGTTTTGAAAACGGACATGATGAGCAGGGGGTGGATCTGTCTGTGAAACCAAGGACATCACATAACCTCATTGTCTAACCACTTATGATGAACAGCCAATGAGTATTCGCTGGATAATCCTCTTTACTGACTCCTATAATGACCATAACTTACAAAATGAACTCAGTGTTTTACTCAATATGAACTGAAAATTGCAATTGAGCCAATAAAGTCATCATTAAAGTGTTTACTGAGGCCACAAAGAGCACAGAGAGCTGACATCCACACAACCACAAGTCTTTTGCAGTCAGAGGAATTGCCTCCCTGGTGGCTGTTAAAAAGAATACAGTTCTAAGGCACTTCTCAGTTGTCTACACTTTTTAGATTCAGAAGCTATGTCCATCTTTTGCACTGTCTATGGCTGTAGCTCCATTTTTTTTCTATTAAATTGTTTGTTTTGGAAAATGTTTGGCTGAAATGTATCAGGTTTCTGTAGGATCATTACATGAAAAATCAATCATTGCCTCTCACCTGACTCCTCCAGAAGCTGTTTTTTTTTTTTGTACAGTAACTTTAGTGCATTTAATGAAACCGTGCAAAATTTTACCTTCATACACTGTGAGTGGCCAGTCCATTCCATTCCATACTATGAATATTTTCCAAGTTACGGGCCCTCAAGGTACATAGGGGAAGATAAAAATTTTGCACTTTTTAATTGACCTTATTCTTTTCACCCCTTGAAACTTCAAGTACAGAAAATAGCCTCATGAAATTTTCAGGGCTGAAAACACATTTAAGCTCTGTTAAAAACAGCAACCAAATCAATTTCACACCCACCAGTGTCAGTGTAAAGTGCTAATCTAAAGCCAAAATCTTGTTTCTGTTCAGCAAGATTTTTTTGTATAACCAGTTTTGAGCATTAGTATCATGGGATATATCATTTCAACAGCTGTTCAATAATTGTGATTTCTTTTGTGCCTTCCTTTTGTGTCAAAATATTTTTTAATATAGTCATATTTTGACCTTTTTCCGATTTGATTGTATTTATATGGAATGACCCTCTAAATAACATGTTTTATCCTGGCTTTAAATCTGGTCTGAAATCTTCATTGAATGTCTTTGTCTGCTATTATTTCTCTGTCTTTCTCTGTTTTAAACAGAAAAATAAAAGCAATAACAACAAAACGTGACCTGAATGTCGCTGCCATATAAATCCAGGATTAACATTTCTACACACAAACACATACACCTAGTCAGCAGCTTCATGTGTTTGTGTGACTGTGTGTGTATTTATGTGCAGTAGCGTTTGAAAGCCAGAGGTGTACAGTGACTGACAGTAAAAAAAATAATATCAGACAGTGTACTGTCACGCTAGTAAGTGCTGAGAAGGCAGCTTTCTTTATGAGTGTCTTGGTGCTTTGAGCAAAATGCTGGGAATGCAGTTCATTTCCAATAAACTATCTGGTTCCTCTCTTTATCACTTGCCTTCCCTTTTTGGCTCTATGTATTGAGAAAAACCAGATTTCATAGAGTTATGCTAGTCGTGTACAGTCTGAGCTGGTATCTGTGTTTCTGTCCTGTCGCCTCTATTTCAGTCTCTGTTTCTCTTCTTTATTTTCAGTCTATTCAATCTATCTTTATCTTTCCAAGTATCAGAAAAAAAGAAGGAAAAGAAAAATGATGACATGGTCTTGTTGAGTTTATGTCCTCTAAACAATGATGACAATGTTGTTACATTGACGTACAACTTCACTAGAGGTGGAAATTTATGCAACTTCTGCTTAAAGCAAAAGTCTGACAAGCTGTTAAATGTGCTTTCTGGTGGGGAGTCAGTTGAGGAGGTCAGTAGCACTAGGCACACGGGATGGTTGGCACACTGTTATTCTCTAGGCCACAAATGGGTACTGCCTTAAAAAAATAATATTGAAATGCTTGCCCTCTTGACCTGATCACACCCATTTACAAAACACTTGTAGGTCACAAAGTGTTGAGGTGAGGGATTGAAGGAGCACACACACACACTCACACTTACAAAGCACCCCTACAGATTGTTATTTGGTTATGCATAAACTTTGTTGAATATGTATGTATTCTCTGGGTCTGGTATGAATTAAATGCTCACATTATTTACATTTATCACTTTATTCATTGTAACTTTAGTGTTTTCAACCCCTTGATGGGGCTGGTTGGCACACGTGCACAAGATAACTTTAATCACAAATACAATAATAGCAGCAATCATTTGTGAACATTAACTGAATCTATTTTTTAGCTGAGACCTAAATCTTTCATTTGGTACTGGTTTGACGATTTTAAATTACCACATGAAAAATAGTGAAAAGTGTGCCAACCATCCCCACTCTCCTCTACTCATACTTACCTCTGTTTAAATGACCTAATGTCGTGGAGTTGGATATCTGTTGTATTTGTTCTATTCGTTCCTCTGTTAGCCTGTGGCCTTCTCATGTCTCAGTTATAGTATTTCCTGTTTTATTTTGGTAATTGCTTTTCCTTGTTCATCTTCAGTCTGTTTTCCCTCTTTATTGTCTGTTCTGTCTACCTGTTCCCTAGTAGCTCCTCATGTGCATACAGTATATTGTCCTGTGCGTCCATAGTCAGTTGTGTATTTGTCAGTTGACACTCCAGTTGTCTGCCTCCTCATGTCTCTGATAAGTTTTTTTTCCTCTTGTGTTTTTTGCTTTTTAGTTAAACTTAATTTTTGCACTTTGTTTTACACACCTATAAGTTAAAGTAACTTAGTTTTTTCCAACCTGCCTCCTTGATGTCTTGCAACTGTCTGTAAAACATAATACATAGGCGTACTTATTTCTTTAGCCACAGTTTCTCAAATACCTGTTTTTGTGCTGTTAATCCTAACTGTGGTCTTGACCCTGCCATAAAGTGCTACTTGCGTTTATTAGCACAGAATCCCTCTGTCTGTGCTGCAATTTGGTCAATATATGAAGGAATTCTGTTTAGAGGCAGAGCTGGATGATTTCATGCTTCATTTTAAGGTGGCTGTTTATCTTCATCGGGTGCAATAAGTCTTTTTACTGGTCTGTGCTCAAGGTGACTGCAATGTTTCACTGTAGGCTATGAGGAGATGATGGAAATTCATCAAAGCTGAAAGAACAGCTTCTGAAGCAATGCTCAAAGACCATAACGTTGATAAGTACATTTTCTGTGGAAGACTAGTGAAAACGTTGACATGTTTGAAAAAACATTCAGGTTCAAATTGAAGAGAGATGCACCAGTGTTAATCACTCTGCTTTTGAAAGGCTGAGTGTGCACATACAGTAGGTGAGAGACACAGAAAGCAACACAAACTGACAAGCAATAACAGCTGGAATGGACTTTGGTGCACAATAGGAGAAGCATTTCTGAAATGCTGTGTACATACGTCTCACAGCTAGAGACAAGAGACAATCTCTAGACAAGAGATTGCATTAGCACCACATTTCAAAACTGACATTTATATGTTATTGTATTCTTTGTAACAGAATTGGGTGCAATAAGTCTTATTGTTATTAAATTCTTTGTATTGTATTCTTTGTAACTGCAGCAGGGACAGTTAAAAGGTTAGCTGAAAGGCATCTCTAGCTTTTCAATACATTGATCAGGTGGCAGATACAGAGCTGTTCACAATCAACATGCATGGTGTTGATTGTGAATGATGTGAAAAGTATTACTGATTGGTGTCAGTCAGGACCCCTATAGTCAAAGAGTATTTCTATCTGCAGTCATTTATATTTAGCAGTATGCCTCTGTTCTGCGATCGCATGCATATATGGAAAGCCTGAGGCAAGGAGAACAGACCCACCGTGCAGAACAGATATGACAGTAATTAAGTCAGTGGCAGCAAGAAAAGAAGGGGATAGGGTGGAGGCGGGTTGTAAAGTGGGTTGCAGATATGCAGCAATTGTAGGCAGGCTAAAGCAGCTTAAACAGTGTACTCTATATGAGGTTTATCAGTTAGATTCATTCAGCTGATGTGGGCTAGCATCAAGAGCAGCTGATTGTGGCCTGCATGAACTAGCACTATGCTCAATATATATTTCTCAAATGTAAAAATGCTACAATGGCACAGTTATGTTTAAACAATACGTATAAAGACTACATCCATTTCTGAAACATTTTACCCATAGGACTGGTTTAATTAGGGTTTTCATATTATCACTATTATTATAAGAGCTGTCACTGAGTGTTAGGGTTAGGGTTAGGGTTTTGTGGTCTGAAATAGTATGATAAGAAAAAATGCAAGGTAAAATTTATAGCCGTGATTGTCTGCAAGTCAGTAGAGATATGCGATTAGCATGACTGCCCCAAGTAGTAAGCTGCCAGTGAGTTGAAAATGTTTCACTGGCTTATGCAGATGCATTCACAGTAGTTTTTAGTCTGTTAAGTCTGGTAAAAGGTGTTAAGGTAGATAAACTCTAGCAGTTTTCTTGAGATATTTAACAGCTTCTTCCTGTTACATTATTGGATGTACTTGATATTTCCTTAGAGCCTTTGTTAGCTAAGATTAGTCAGTGTCAGGCTGTACTTTATTTTTCTTTTAGTGAGACACTGAGGAGAAAGACAGAGGAGCAAAATAATGAATCTGTTTTTCTCTGTGTAAAAAAAATGAGTGTTCTCCTTCAATCGTGCCGTCACAGCTTGTCACCTCTGAGCTGTTACCTGCTCCTGCCTTATGGAAAATGACATCAAGTGCTCCTCTCTTGGGAGACTCAGTGCTCTTAGTTCAACTCAGACTGTCTGCTCTGGTCTCCGGAGTGAACCGAGAGCTCAAAGTGCTCTGCCAGCTGAATGAGTAGTCATACAGCTCTGCCTTTACTGAAGCACAACCACAGAAGCTTTCTAAAGATGTGATTTCATAATGATAGAGTTTATGAAGCTTTCCTGTGGTTGCGTTGGGTGTTCGAGTAAGAGAAATTCACCTGGCCATGCTATGCAATGCTGGAGACACTTTTGAAGAACTGACCATAAAGCCTGAGCAGGAAATAACTTCAAGACCACAGAGTAAATCGAGTTAACTTTGAATTAAAGAGTGCAGTAGCTGGTTGGCCGACAGCCCTTTTTCCATCTCTGTTTAATTTAAAAAAGGAGTGATCACCTCAGCTTGACACCTTTAGTCAAATAAAAGAAAGGAATGGATGACCAGATTCTTGGCTCTTGTTCTGTAAAGGCTGGAAGCCCAGGGCTACTTTGAAGATTTTCCACTCTCGGTCTTTTGACTGCTCTGTCAAGTCTTGTGCATTTATGGATCTGCTCACATTCGTGTTGATGTCTGTGGAGCAGGAACTGTTACTAGAAACACTTGTAGCTTTAATCAGTGTGACCGGTGAGATGTAAGCCATACATACACAGTCATTGCAAAGGTTTTGGGCACTTAAGATTGCTTACATTTTTATCTACCACACAATAAAAGCAGGACATCATCAGTCTTGAAGTCATTCCGCAGTGTGACAATGATCCCAAACATAAAGCCACCGTCATAAAGAACTATTATTTTAGGAGACTGATAAGGAGTCTGGCAACCGAGAGTATTGCCCCTGATCTCAATGCTATAGAGTAAGTCTGGGATTACACGAAGCAGCAGAAGATTTATAACAGATTATTTGGAGCAAACTGCCTGCAGGAACCCTGAAAAATATCTATAAAAGCATCGGTGCTGTTTAAATATGTGGTCACCAAATATTTATTTGATAAAACTGTAAGTTGTTAATTTGATGGGGTTTTTTTTTTTTTGAAAGAGTCCTCACTTTAGTATCCATCCATCCATCCATTCTTCCATTTTCTTTCTTCCTTCATTTTCAGTTTATCCAACTTAGAGTTGTGGGGCCGCTGCAGCCTATCTCAGCTAACAACGGGCAAAAGGCAGGGTACACCCTGGACAGGTTGGCAGTCCATCACAGGGCTAACACAGAGAGACAGACAACCATGCACTCTTATATCCACACCTACAGCCGCTTTTGTGTTTCCAATTAACCTAACAAACATACTGTTGGAGTGTGGGAGGACAGTGGAGCACCTAGAGGAAACCCTCACAGCTACAGGACACAGACAGGTCGCACCCAAACAGAGGCCTGTACTATGAAGCAGGATGACATGCTTCAATAACAACTCCCTAACTTGCTTTTTTGACCCTTTGGCTGCAAAGAATTTTATATTTTCTATAAGCCTTAACATAGAAATATTATCCTAAGCCTTGAGCTTGTTGACCTTATATAATATGTGCAAGTAAGCCCACTTACAGTTTTCATTTATAAAAGCTTCTTTCAGCTACTGTGGTGACCCCTTATTCATAAGGGGACAGAGCCACATATTTGATTTTGCACAGATTTTTATGCCAAATGTGCTTCATGATACAACCCACCCAGGGATTTGTGTCTTCTCCCGGTCTCAAACTGGGGATTTTTCACGTCAGGCAAATGTGTTAACCACCACACTATTTTTTCTTTACATTTTAACATCCCCAGGGCTGCAGCTGAAAGAATGTGGCTAACACTGTCTTACACACCAATAGAATAGGCTACTTATATTTAAGCAACATGTTAATTTTAATTGTAACAGATATAATTAGATCTTTTCATGCCTATTAGATGGTGGTACTCATATGTCTATAAACTGACACAGCCGGCTTTTTGGTCCAGCTTAGCCATCATACTGTATGCTCTGCTGCCAGTACACCTGTCCACGTTTGTGACTGGTCATATGCTGCAAGCACTCTGCTTTCAAATGAATGCCCTCACAGTTCGATGGGAAACTGTGTTGATAACCACCTACATGTGACCAATGGTAGGGTAAATGAAGTCAGATAAGAAGAAGATATCCTGGTTATGTTGAAGTTGGTTTGTAATACAGGGCCCAGCAGGTTCAAATCCAGAACCTTCTTGCTGTGAGATGATAGTGCTAACTACTGCACCACTCTACCTCACTTTAGTGCATAAATCTTTTGCACAGTGTAATCCTATTAAAGGTTATGTCATGTTGACAGGAAAGAAAAAAGTTGCTGTACTTCTAAGGTGCTGTAATGAGAAAAATACACATCATTTCATGTTACATCAGAAATGACATCTGAGTCTCTCCACTAAGCAGTAAGCTACATTTTGTCAATTTTGTTCTTTTAGCTTGACTTTGAGTTTTTGTTTGTTTGTTTGTTTTTTTTGCCTAACTTGAGTTGCAAATACCATACCGATAATGTTCATCCAAACAGCTTGACATTTTGGGAAATGTGCTTATTTGCTTTCCTGCCGAGAGTTATATGAAAAGATCAATATTACTCTTGTGTCTGTGCACTCAGCCAGAAGGAGAGGACCATTAGCTTTGGTTAGGAAAAGGAGAAAAGTGGGATGAAACTGCTAGGCTCGGTCTGTCAAACCAAAGCGACAACAAGAACAACAACGACAACTGAGCTGTGGGGATTGTGAAGGCCATAACATATGACTCACACATCAAACGCTCTGCATGGAAGCATCTGCATTTGTTATGATAATCACTGTATGTCACATGTCCCATCATTATGCCTCTATCATTGCTCTGCCTTGCTATATGGTAATTACAAACTGTGTCATGGTATTGCGATGCTTTTTGATCTCGCAACCTCAGATATGATTAAAAAACATTGTGGTGCACCCAAGGGTCCAGATGGCCTTATGCATACACAGCATAAAAATGGATGATGGGAATTTTATTCCTTTTACTCTTATAGGTTTTTTGGGGGGAGATTCATGCTTTGATCAATGACCTATGATGCCTTTTTAATGTATCTTTAGCAAATAAATACTAGAATAAACATACAGTTGCACCATTATTCTCCACGTTATATGTCTTTCTGCCTCCACACAGCCACACATATTCATTTTTTCATTTGTGCTAACAGTAAGAGTACCCGGCTTAATGCCAACTTATGTCTCTTTCATTTTCAGCCTGAATCCATCATTGGAGCCAATCAATAGAGCAGGAACATCATCCATCTTTAAGGCTGGTACACACACAACACAAGAGTATGATCTGGAATACAAAAGGGGCAGAGCCACTGTAAAAGGCATTTCACCTTAATACTTCAGCTAAAGCACCAGGGTCACAATTCTCAAATCTAATTTTCTACTTTAATGGAATGAACTACTGCTTGAAGCATCCATAATGTGAAGCATAGCGGGGAGTCGTAGCTACAGTATTTAAAGCCTAAGAAGTATAGATATATTTGACTTAAAAAAAAAAATCACATTTCTATTGATTTTTAGGAAATATGGTCATGTTATGCCTTTCTTCCATTCTATTTGCAATTGTACTTGTTTCAAAGGTAAGATACAACGATCTTAACATAGCCATTAAAGTACAGTTATAAATCTGTGTGAGGGCAATCATATCTCAATAATGTATTTCCTCTTTGGCTTAATTACTATTCTGTACAATACTGTACAGTCAGCTGCTGCTCGGAGCTAACATTAACCACAGAGATGAACTCCTTATGCATTGTCGATCTGGGGAAACTGCAAACAGTCACTGAAAGTTGGAAGTCCAAGAAAAGAGAGAAAACGTTCTAGTCATACCAAAAACAAATGACATCTATAAATTTAAATGGTTATGACAATTTCTTTATTAAAAGATTTTATAGACACCTGCAGGCAAGAAAGTACCGGTCTACAGTATTAGTGTTTTATAAAATTCACTGCATCATAAAGGTGAAAGCAAACAATTTTTCGGTTTACAGGTTGTGTCAAATGTAGACCTATGCATTTATCTAAAGTTCCCAAAGAACATAAGTTCAATATCTACTCCTCTTTTAACTGTTTTTAGAGCTGAAACAGCTGTCTGATTGGAAAAGTAGTCCTCTAACAACATAGTTTGTTCCATCTGCCTAAAAATGACCCATGTAAGTATTCCAGAAATGGCATATAGGAGTATTTACATTTTAAAAGAGCACGCAGAATTGATTTTTGACAAGAACTCTGCAGTTTGAATCTCGTCTAGGACCATTTTATTGCTTTAGCTAGCTGTGCTTTGTTTTTATTAAGTGGTTTTTTGGAACAGAAACTACTTAGGATCAGGAAAAGCATATAGATGGGCTTTAAAGACACCCTTTTGCAACATTTAATATTTTATAAAGCTCAGTGTTTCTTTACACCATCTCATATGTGGAGGGGAGCAGACAAGACACAGGTGAAGTGAAGAACGTTAGTTGATGGCAACTTGTATGTTATTGTAAGTGCAATGAAAAGCTTCCCGACAAGTGTTAAACCTAACATAACAAAAATAAGGCAGAACAAAGACTACAGGGAAAGCTTTGATGGTGCTTTTCAGTTTTATTAACTTGACCACAGTTCAGTCAAAAACTACTGGAAACATACAAAGAAAAGCTATTGGCTCCAAACTGCTGACCTTTTGCTGTTAGCTTCCTCTGTTCTATGTCACTGTTTCTTCTAGAAACCGCTGCAGTGGTGCTGACACATGGTGCCGCTTGAGTCAGACTCAACCAACATATGATCCAAATATGGGATCGGTTGAAATAGCAGCTTGCACAGACCACCATGGGGTCATTATCTGAGGGCAGAAAATGGCTGGTTTTCTGTGAGAATGTCACTCTTAGGCAACACCTTTCAAATTTCATTAAGTCATGTCCATTATTAATATAAAACTATAATAATTTATTAAATGTGTCATTTTATTAACAGTAATTTAGAGTCATTTCTAAATAGAAACTGGGCTAGCTTAGCACAGCAAACAACCTGCTGTAATTTCCAACTTTTTATTTATTTTGTCTGGTGCTCGTGTACACTGAGTCACATTCTGCAGGTGACCATAAAAAAACCAAAACAAAACAGATTCTTGCAAAGCTACCAAGCCACGTGTACACTCTTATCTTATTTCTTCAGGTTGTTTTGTGTCCCCTGATTTAATTTCTATGACAAATGACTTTATAAATACACAGACCTTTCGTCAGTTGTTCTAAATTTAATTGCTTCTGTTTCAGTTAACAACACATAAGCAAGGGCATCCATCACTTCCCAAGGCAGTCTGGGAATGAAAAGAGCTAGAGCTAGACATTCCCAGCAGCTCCAGTCTCCTCCAGATTTACTCTGACAGTCTTGTACATGCACTCTGTAAAAAATCTCATCAATTCCCGCTCAGCTGGGAACGGTGCTGCCATCTCTCAATCTGCTCGTTCTATCTCTCTATTTCACCCTTCATTCCTGGATCTATTCCCTGATTCCTGCTTGAAGCTGAAGGTTAGCACATTGGATTGTTCAGAGGCCTGCTGAAATTATCCATCATCCAGTTTAATCCACAGTGGCACATCTTCAGATGCTGTGCACGCTGAATGTGTGTAGTTTGTGAAGGAAAACTTTATGCAGCAATGAAGAATTTATGGTCATTTATGGTTTCTGTTGGAGCACCTGGGTTGCAGAATGTATCCACGCTGACAGTTTGAACCTGAGAGTAACTGAGGTATGAGGGGCTGACAGACATGACAGCAAGGACTGTGACTGATGCAGCTTTCTGTCCTGAAAACATTAGAACTGATTGGTTTCTGTGATCCAATCAGAGTGCACCTGCTGCTTCTGGTTGGATGTGGGTGTGCGTCCCAGCCATTCAGGACTGATGAATGTTAAAGCCTGGGTGTGGTGGGTATTTTTTTTTACTCAGTGATGGCCTAGTTATAACTTACATGTATCTTCATGTCAAATGTACAAAAGTTTTCACTGAAAATGCAAATCAGAAATTCTAATGCAGATGAGTCCTCAGTTAGACTTTTTTGTTTTTGGTCTTCTGAGTCCTGCACTGCAGAGAAAAGTTTTAGACTAAACTATATGCATTTTAAATCGCTATCTATGCATCATCTTTTAAAGGTCAGACAGGTGAGGCAATGCAATCTGCCCCTCCCTCACCAAAGCTTTCAGCCGATCTTTTCCTTGACCTTTTCATTTGCCATCGTAACAGACAGAGGTCATTGTCCATCTCTAAAGACAAACACCACCACTGGCCTTGAAGCTGACCTACACAGGAAGATATACACTTTATCTGTGCATCTGTGTGAGGCAGGAAGATAGACAAAGGTCTGACAGACGGAGTGAGAGAGATCATTTTGATTCATGGAGACAAGGCAGGACGAGGTTACAGTGTGCTGCTGTTTTTGTGTAAATCTACTGATTCTTAAATCCCTTGAGACGAACAACTTAATTAAACTAATGTACTGTATGTATTTGTATGTGTAAAATGTTCTGTGGGCCCTCTGCAACAAGGAGTGTTGGAACATGTGAAGATTTTACATCTGGAGTGAGATTTCATGTTAGGCATTTAATCAGTGGTTGTAACAAATAAGGAGAAGCATTTGACCCACGTGTTCTTTTCTTGTGCTGCTGGCACATACACCATCTTCAAGAGAGCCTACAATGCCATCCAAACAGCATATGGATGGCATTGTAGGCTCTCTTGATCCACCCCTTTAATGTTATTATTCTGTTAATGAGGAAAGAACAAATAAGGAATTGGCTCTTCTCTGTTCTGCTATACTAATGCTTGTTTAAATCTTCTAATTCATCTTCTATTTAATCAGAGTGTACAGGAGGGTATTATTGTGTATATGACCCTGATAATCTTTCAGCCTTCTGTATCTCTGGCCCTCTGTTCCTCATTTAGGCAGGAGGGATGTTGACATCAAGGGCTTGAAGATGTTTCTGTGAACAATGATGCTTACTATGTACAGTATCATGTTTTCTATTATATAAAATTCTGCCTTTTATATAATTTATATACTCTATTTACAGTACATGTTCTGGACACTGCAGTGATAGCTTAATACGTTTTTCTTATCGCCCATTATCATGCACTCCATCTGCTTTCTCTCACTCTTTCCCTTCATGTCTTCCTCCCTCGCACTCATCCTACCTGTGCTATCAAAATCAATAAATCATTTACAGTCCTGTTAAAATGACATAAGAACCCTATTGACCATTGAATCCACTGTTAACCCACCCACTCAGTGCTCTATCTGTTCATTTAATCAGCTTTCATCCAGTTAGCTGGGAGCAATTGCTTGTTTGGCTCAAACATACTGTACGCATTGTCTGAGCTTTTTGCTGGTTGAGCAGTGAGTGCTAGGACTTTATCATCTTTGTTTCTTTTGTCCCTTTTGATTTTTACTGTTCACTGTACAGTTTAATTATATTAGCATGGTCTCTAGTTCATCTGTTTTTCTCAGGTTTAAAGCGATGGAAAGAATTGTGCTAAATTTGGGCAAAATTTGGTAAGCAAAAAACATTACGTGCATATTTTCACCTTTGACTGAACAAAGTTCTTATGATTTTCTTATATTTCCTTCCCTTGCTTGATTTCTGATACCAGGGAAGTTTCTTAATACTTAGTTAAAACTGCATTAACATTTTTTTTTTTTTTTTTTTTGGGCAGAAATAAGTTG
>VUQI01006871.1:6584-29476 GCA_015106735.1 Paratilapia polleni
TAGGTTTATAGTTTTTAAAAAAAAATTTTCTTTTTTTTAATTTTTTTTTTTTTTTTTTTTTTTTTTTTTTTATTTATATTGTTTTTTTTTTTTTTTTTTTTTTTGTACTTTTATTTGTTTAATATTCAGTGCCCCCAGCTGTTTAATTAGCTGCATTAACAAAAATGAAGGACAGAGTTTGGTTGACAGTGCAGTAATTCCTGTAAGAAAAACAGCTGTATATTTACAGCTGGTCGGAACAAAGCAGGACTTTGTTTTGCAAAAACCTGTGAGACACTTTTTCTAGTGTACTTCAGTCATACAACATGGAAGATGGGTTGGCTGAGAATATTGCTGAATGTTGGTGAGGCTTGATCTTTTGGATGCTGATGACACTTCACAGGCATGAAAAGTCACTCAGAGCAGTAGTGCTGAGGGCTGTGCCTGCTGTGGGTCTCAGCTGGACTGGCTTGGGCCAGTGGGAAGTATTGTGTGGATGAGGTGACACAGAATCAGCTATCAGTACTGCTTTAAGTTATATTATAAGATATGATACTGCAGGAAAGCCTAAAAGGAACCATCTCCACAATCCATTTTTCAAATAACTGCAATGGTTTAGTTTATTGTTCATCAAAGTATCTGAGAGACCATGTTCCTTTCAGGCACTCTACTCACTTGTGTGTTTTCAGCCACACTAGCAAACAGCAGTGTCAGTCTGTCAGCCTGTCTGTCAGTGCACCAATTTGGCCCAAAGTGCAATATCTCATCAACCATTAGATGATTTGCTGTGAAATTTGATACAGAGATTCACATTCTCCTGAAGGTGAATCACAATAACTTAGTGAGTTACAGTTCAGGGTTGCGAAATCTCAGTGTTGCTAAATCACTTAGTCTTTGTGGCACACATTTGTTCATCTTCAGTCTCACACTTTCACACTGCCCAAATAAATCTGATGTCAAGTAATGGGAAGCCTCAGTACCCCTTTTACAGATAAAAAAAAGAGGTTAAACAGGCTTTTTGGCACATAGGAAATAATATGATCAGGCTTTTTTTTAACCAAGACTGGTCTACAAACACTGAAGGTCAAAAAAGACAATTTGTGTGCTTACCGTGCCAGAGTTGCACACACAGACCTGGCAGAGTGCTTTAGTTTTGTTAAGAGGAGGCTGAAGTTTTGTTTGTTGTTTCCAGTTGTTTAAAGGAGTCTAACTTTATTTAATACTAGGGATGCACCGATTTTCTTGGCCGATTCTGATTTTTTTCTAAGCGTGACCTGTTGATACCAAATTTTGCTGATTCCATTTTGCTTTCTAACAATTATAACTGACAATATATACAAGCAAAAATCAACTTTTCTTCCATGTAAAATATTATTTTCATAATAAAAAAGAAATTATTAAACTTTACAATTTCCCCCAAGCTGCAGTAAGTTACAGGATCTTCTCTCCCTGAAACAACTGAAAATAAAGTGTTCTGCTACTGGAAAGAGGTACAAATAATTGAATGAAAATGAGTTACTGTACACCCACCTTTACCTGACATATTTTACCTTACCAAACAAAAGCAGGTGCAACAGATTTAACAGATAAAACAAATGTCAGGTACTTGTGTCATTTTCCAGTATGTTTATAACTTCACCAGATAACAGGACATCAACCCTTTTCTCTTTTTCACTCGTCTCCATAATTTTCCTAGTAAATGCTTTGAGCCTTTGCTCATACCGAGGCTGCTGGGTTGTGGCTGGCTCTGAGCTCTGGATACGTTTAGTCACTTTGCCTTTGTTAGCTTCTTTGAAATATCCATGTTCAACGGGGTGAGGGTGATTTAATTGTTTGATTAGGTTTGTTATTAAGAACATTTTTTGCACTGGTCCCCCCACAGTTTACTTTGGCGAACTTTGTGTCATTTCTCGCTGGTGACATGTTAGCGTGTGGCCGTGAGTGTGCACTATTTGTTTGTGCGTGTGCTGCACATGCATGAAACAGACCGGCTAGTAATCGGACATACGGAATGCTGACCAGCCGGTCACCAGTCCAGAGGAATCTGGAAATCTGCCAGTTCCAGTCCCTGGCCGGTCAATCAGTGCATCTGTATTTAATATCTGCATCTTCGTAAGATAAGATAAGACTTAACATAAGATAACATGCAGACAGCTGCAGAAACCACTGACAAGTTGTCATTGATATACATTTTTTTCAAGTCCACTCTGCATTGCAGACAAATCCATGTGGTCACAAAAAATTGGCAGGCACATAAACATCCACACAGAGCCTGATATTTACCTGTGATGACAAAATTTACATCACTCAGACCCGAGCAGGCCTTTGCACATTTGTTGATGCAGAAAGTATAACACCTGCATAACGGTATACAACAATCGGTTATTACCTCAGCCCAGACAGGTGCTGTCACAATTTTAAAGTTCGATTTTTTTGTTACACAGCAGCCATCCCCACGTTAAAGTGTGAGCTCCATCACAGCTGTCAGGACATTTGTACTATATATGTTTTTCTCTTTAAATCAAAAGTCAGTATTTGCAGTTGTGATTATAGTATCATGAGGGTGTTTGTCAATGTTTACCACAACTATGTATAGGACATGACCTCTCTAATCACTGTTAATTAGCATAATATGGCCACAGCTAACCTGATAATTGTGAAAACACATTTATGGTACCATAGCTTGTTGTGGTTAGACAAATTATCCTTATATATATGGATGTAATGTTCAGTGTTTGCAAAATCAGGAAATCCTAATTATATTTATACAAAAAATTTCAACAAGACAGGCTGCAGATTTGGACTGATAAATACTGTATTTATGAATCATTTAAGATAATATTGTGTTCTGGGATTTCATTAATTTTTCCCCTTAAATATACTGTGGCACCTTTCCCTCTGGCCTATTTAAAGTTCACCTAAATTACTAAAGCTGGCTAATTTTCCAGCAGCTTCTACCCATAAACTGTCTATCCGCACAGCTTGCCCATTTTCGTGATAATTATCATAGGACGCTAACAAGCTAGATAAATTAAAATCTTGACAAGCATCAAACCTGCTAATATACCTACTATGAATGAGTACTATGCATGTTACATGCCAGTGTTATCATTTAGGCACAACCTAGCATTTCCACCTGCATGGCTGTGGACAGCCCTGTCAAAACAAAAATGCTTGTTTGTTTTTGGGGTTTTTTTGTTTTGCTTTTTTCCTTAAATTTACTCCAGGACAGTGATGAAGAGAGAGAATTTTGTCCATCAGTCAAGAAACTCTGCTGCATGTCTCCGCTCTCTGCTGTCAGTTGAGTCTTGGTGGCCTTCGCTAGCTCTAACTTGCACCCTCATCCACTTTCTTGATAAGCCGTTCTGTCATGTCAGCAAGGTCACTGATGTTGGAAATAAGGAGGAATCACCAGTCCTCCGAGTCTATTGCTGCCTGAATGTGATCTGTTAGAGGGAAGTCAAGGACAAAACAGCATCCTCAAATGGGTCTGTAGGCTAATACTGTTATCTCTTTTGTCTGTATTACATGTAATTACCACATGCAGCTAATTAGGCCTCAGCACATATCAAAGGTCCTAATAAGGTGCAGTTATGATAATTAGCCACTGGCAACGTGTTCTGTAAGTGTGTATGGGTGTTTAAAAGGAGGAGGGCCCAGCTTGCTTTATTGCTCTGTGTTATTAGCAGACTTTATTATCTGGCGACGTGCAGCATAATGGATTCATATATCTCCTTTATCTCAAGATATTATCAGCACCTTCTTATTGAAATCATTTTCATTTAGCTGTCACCTAAACATTTAGCTGCAAAATCCAAAGAAGACTTGACAGTTAAAATTTCCTGTGACAGAGGGAGATGAGAGAGGAGAAAGATAGAGGGTTGTGCTGTCTCTGTGATTTATGGATTTCATAAACCCTAACCCCCTCTGCTGCCATCTGACACACCATTCTTTTCTGAACACACTGAACTATCACAACAATAGCACAGCTTTAGCCCCTGTCAGTGCTGCGTGCACGTACGTACACATTCGCGCAAACACGCAACTAACAGCAGGGTCAGAGCTTTGGTTCTGTCAGCACAGCCTCCCACAGTGCTCAGAGCAATACCTTACCATCAAACTGTAAAGTAAAACCTAATCGAGCTTCAGTCTTGTGTGCACATCCTTACTCGCACACACATGCAAACTTTTCAGCCCAACAGCTTATTTGCAATCTGTATCACGATTCACTCTACTGATCCCAGGCTGTACGTATGGAGAATGAATTTGGCCCACGATTTATTCAGTTACCCAAAGACAAAGAGATATGAGGAATGCAGCATCGTATCATCAAAGCCGCTGCACAGTGAGGACCGAGAGACTTGTTATACATTGAAGAACTGTGCTTTGCAAACCCAGCATACACTGCGATTTCTCTAGTTACATCATCATTTGACAAGGCAGCACCTTATAACACACAGGCCTATGTGTCAGCAATACAAAGTTGATTGCTCTGCTGTAAAGGACAGAAGTGGCACCGTAGGAGTGACATACATTTTGTCTGTGTCAAAACCAAGTTTCAGCACTGTCAGGTCCAGCAGTGCCTGCAAAGCATCAAGAACTTACTATTTTCCCAGTCCATGGCCCTTTTCTACTCATTTTTTTCAATGGTGTCCACACATCCTGCCAATTTTACAATCTCTTCTGTTCCCACATCCTCAGGGTAGATGGTAATCCTTTCATAACAACATGTATACAAACCAATTTGGCAGTTTCAGCAGTGTACCTCGCTCACAGAAGAGACCCAGAGGCTAAATCTATCAATGTGTGGGTAGCTATAGCATTACCCAGAGATTCAGTTCTCTGGTTTCATGCCTATATGGCTTTATGGACAGTTTGTTAATGATGCATCTGGTAATAAACTTTATCAAATCTGATTTTAGAACAGCAATTTTGTCCCTAGGTGACATCAGGGACATGTGGGAGGCCAGTGACACACACATCAGCAAGCATACTGGGCATTTATAGCCTCTTAAAAACACTTTTGTGACTGGCTGGTCTTCAGTAATGAAAACACTTTTGTAGTGCCTTTCACTGTCTGTTTTGGACTCCTAAGGGTTAGCTGACCATTGCTTATTGTCCCTATCCTCACTGCTGCTTTTAAAAGGCATCAATGAACACCTCAATAAGGTGATTGTTTGTGATTGTTAAGCTTTGATCTCCTTTCCCACTGGGTTTATTGCCTTTTTTTCCACTCTTTGTCTCTTTACAATCCCTCCAGCCCCATTTTCTCCTCCAGGCAGCGAGACAGTGGTGAAGTTTGATGCCCAGGGGGATGGCATGGGCCGATACAACATTTTCAGCTACCAGCACTCTGGCGATCGTTATGGTTATGTGCCAGTAGGTGAATGGGCAGAGAGTCTAAGTCTGAGCAGTGATTTAATTCACTGGCCAAGAGAAGTTGTGCCCACCTCGCAGTGCAGCGACCCCTGTGAGCGTAATGAGATGAAGAAAATGCAGGCGGGTAAGAGAGTGAATTTCAGCAATTTCCTTTTTGTCATTGTGACATTCAAGGCAGCAGCACCATTGGAAAATTTGCCACAATCTGTTCATATTCCTGTTTCCCAGGTGAGTACTGCTGCTGGATCTGCACAGCCTGTGAGCCTCACGAATACCTGGCTGATGAGTTTACCTGCTCACCCTGTGCACCTGGCCAGTGGCCCACTGACGACCTGACGTCATGTTATGACCTTCCCGAGGACTATATTATGTGGGAGGATGCCTGGGCCATTGGCCCAATTACCATTGCCTGTGTAGGGTAAGTGACAAAGGATTTTGAAAATCTAAGGATCACTGTTTCAAAATATACTCAGAAATATGAGTGGTAAACCTGCTACTATTAGACTGCATGTTTGTCATGCGAAAATGGAAAACTAGACAGAAGTAGCTCACAACAATAAGTCAGTGGGGAAGAACTTGGCATATGGTCAGCTGAGGCTCAACATTACACAGATTTAGAGATTTTCCATAGCTATACACAGATGATGACATGGGCCTATACTGATATCTGAAGATTTTCTTATTGTTTTGATAAACTTTGTTATACATAGCCATACTCCGTTTGTTTAAAAGAATATAAGCAGTGACTTTGATGATGACATTGATTGTCTGTCGGGCTGCAACTTCCTCCCTCTCCCTAGGTTCATGTGCACCGGCCTGGTGTTTTGGGTGTTCATCAGACACAACAACACACCACTGGTGAAAGCATCAGGTAGAGAACTGTGTTATATCCTCCTCTTAGGAGTCTTCATGTCCTACGCCATGACTTTCCTCTTTTTGGCCAAACCCTCTCCTGCCATCTGTGCTCTGCGCCGCCTTGGCCTGGGTACGTCATTTGCTGTCTGCTACTCCGCCCTCCTCACCAAAACCAACAGAATCGCCAGGATTTTCAATGGTGTAAAAGACGGAGCGGGAGCAGTGAGGCCACGCTTCATTAGCCCATCCTCTCAGGTGAGTGATTGCAGCATCATGTCTATCCATCTGCATCAGCCAGATGGATGGCTGGACAGACAAACAGTGGATCTTGATAACCTTACTTCCTTTTTTTTTTTTTTCAGGTGTTCATCTGTCTGAGTCTAATCTCTGTCCAGTTAGTAATGGTGTCAGTGTGGCTGCTGCTGGAAGTCCCCGGCACACGTCGGTTCACGTTGCCGGAGCGACGACAGACTGTCATCTTGAAGTGTAACGTTCGCGACTCCAGCATGCTGCTGTCACTGGGATATGATGTGCTCCTGGTCATCCTGTGTACTGTGTAAGTGTGTCACAGCTAAATTGACTGGAACTAATAATTACATGAAAGGTAGTATATAAAGTAGTTTATGTTCTACAGCTTGGGCACATTAAAACAAGAACAGTTGTGCTGGGCTCTGAGACAAAAAAAAAAAAAAAAAAAAAATTATAAATCAGTTTTTGTCAGAATAAGTATTTTGTCAAATCAAAAATGCGATTCTCTTCCACTAGGTATGCCTTCAAGACCAGGAAGTGCCCTGAGAACTTCAATGAGGCCAAATTTATTGGATTCACCATGTACACCACCTGTATAATTTGGCTGGCCTTTCTTCCCATCTTCTATGTTACATCTAGTGACTACAGGGTATGGCTTTGAGCATACACATGCATGCACAAGTGCTTCTGTAATTAAGAAGGACATTGATCTGACTCTAGCCCAACAAGATGTAAGCCTAAACTTAAAAAGTATTTAGTATTTTGGGAAGTATTTATTTGAAGCAATAGGTGACACAACTAATATCACACTCATGACAGTGTGGTAAATATGAAGCTACATCCCAATCTAGCCTAGCAGGATGTCTGGAAATAAGGCAAAACATCTTACCCTGCTCTATCCAAAACTCACTGGTTAAAACATTGGATTTTGTTTAATCCATACTAAAACTAATGTGTACAACAGAAACATTCCCAGAGTTAAATACATTGGGCTGTTTGTGCTAAATTAACCAGCTGCAGTTTCATATTTACTGCATATGCCCATAGGCTGCAAGCAAAAGGTAGATGTAGACACCCTGACATCACCCATTGCTTAAGATTCAGAAAAAAAAATTCTGTGGGTGAGTTATATAAACTTAACCTCCCATACAGTTGTGATGAGGGGGGCAATTAGCTATAGAGACCAAATCGTTTTATGTTCCCAACTGTGAAGTTTTTATTTCTGGTAAAGTTGTAAAATTGGCCATTTTACCATGGTAATCTATGGGGATTAATTCACTTTGGTGTTTCAGGCATATAATGTAACTATGTGAGCAGTTTTTGTCCCCTCAGCGTGATCAATAAAAGACACACAGCTAACAAAGCAGGGACCACATAGGTGTAGTCACAATTTAAACAATTCTTAATCCTGTTGGCAAATATCCCAGCTGTGCAGTACTGGGGGTGGTAAACAGACAAGCTCTGTCAAACTGCTGACACATGTCCAGATTTAACAGTAAAGGGGAGTGAATGTTCACCTGAGCCATACAAATCTTAGGCACACACACACCTTAAACACACACTCCACAAACACACACGTTGTATCAAAGGGTGCAAGAGAGGAGTGCTGATAGAGTGCTGATGCCAGGGCTGCTCATTTGATCCCCATAAAATATCAAATAAATGACCCTCTTTCTCTCTCTCTCTCTCTCTCTCTCTATCTCTCACTCTTGCTTTCCTCTCCACATGCATTTTTTGACTTTGTAATGTTACTGTAAGATTAGACAGATATGGAAAAAAAAAAACATCACCGATATGCATACCCGCCCACTCAGATAAGTATGTGCATACATACTCACAGGAGATGTTGAAGGGTTGATTGCTAATGTGCTCAGATGTACTGTGATCTCAACTGGGAATTGCTGTTATTCAGTCATTTATAACACTTACGGTAATGATTGTGACAGCATACAGTGACATACAGTGCACACTACAGCACACTGGAGATCAGGAATCAAGAGAGAGTAAGACTGTACTTATTGGCATTGATTTCATAGAGAATAAAATTAAAGTTTCCAGTGAGAGACTTTCATTTGGCCACTGTGGTCTCTGCTGATTAAGTCTTCTATTGACAGATTCTGTAATTGTTACCCTCTGCACTGTTACAAGCTGACAAACTCTGCTAACAAAGAGTTGTGCTCTCACTTTACATGCATCATTAGCTACAGTATGTGCACACAAAGAGATCCATTTCTTTAGTATCTTTAGCAGCATTTATATTCTGTATTTAAATCCAGTTAAATATGGTGATTTTATTTAAAGCACTTTGTAATAAGCCTTCATATGTGCCTTTGAAAAATGTTCATTATTCTAGATTATCATCAAATTAGCTTGTAATAGCAACCAGTACAGTCCAAAGACAATATGAACATGAATGGTTGTTTGTCTCTGTGTCTCAGCCCTGCAATAGACTGGCAAACTGTCCAAGGTGTACCCTGCCTCTCGCCCTATGACAGCTGAGATAGGCTCTTACCCCCAGAATTGGATTTGTGTGTGTACTGGTTGAGAAAGTGGATGGATGGATGGATGGCAACTGATATATATTATCGTAACAGAAGATGTAACCATCAAATCCTGACTACTAATTACAATTACTAATTGTCTTCTTATCTTTCCTCTGCAGGTTCAGACTACTACCATGTGCATCTCAGTCAGCTTGAGTGGCTTTGTGGTTCTGGGTTGTATGTTTGCCCCCAAAGTCCATATCATTATGTTTCAGCCCCAAAAGAATGTAACCAGCCACAGGCTTAACCTTAATCGCTTCAGTGTCAGCGGTGCTGCCACCTCATATGCATCTCATGGTAAGTTACTTGGAGTTACTTAATTTTTTCCCCTCTGTCAACACGTGTGCTCAACATTCTGCATTCAGCACAACGAATGGTGCTGTATTTTCCTGTATATTATTATTAATATTCCCACCCTCCATGCTTAACAGTTAGCATATTTTCATAATGTAATGCTTCTTTTTCCCAGAACTGACCTGGTGGTTGTGGCCAGAGAGCTCAATTTTAACTTCATCTCTGACCTATCCAGATGTTGCTGTGCATGCTTCAGACACTGACTTTAGTGATGAGGTCGCAGGTTATGTTTTATTCCTGATGACTCTTTGATGTAGACCCAGTTTGTGCATTAGTGCTGCACAGTGGAACAGTGCACCACCACGCCTATTTTAGCTAAAGCTTCCAGCAACTGTTTTGCAGTGGGGGGTTTTGATTTGACTTCCTGCCCAGCAGACCTGCAGTTTTATCTGAACGTTTTCCCTCAGATGTTGTCTTGATTTCCACAGTTTCTCTAAACTCCCATTGCTTAATGGCATTTTGGACAGTGGAAACTGCAAACTAAAAGAACTTAGGTTATATTTATAGACTCCCCTGTGTTCTAGATAAGCTAACCAATTAGTTTATTTTCAGAACAGTCAGTTGCTTAGAGCAAGCAGCCTGGTTGTTGAGTGTTTCCACAGGGTTTTTTCTGCTGTGAATTATCATCAGCTGACAACTCCTAATGTCAGTACAAGCCCCAGTGAGTAATTTAAGACTTAGTAAAAATTGGTTTGATTGCTGCAGGGTCATTTTTACTTCGAAATATGAATATTTGTGTATTTGGACATTCTGTGTGATAAAGATATTTTTTACTTGTTGCTCCTTTTAAGAAAAAGGTTTGGCACCAAAATAATAAAAACAATTATATACGCAAATCTAATATTTTACTATGTTTTTTCTTCTTTCTGTCTGTGCAATTATCTTGTCCTTTTCAACCCCCTTGGTCCATTTCTTTTTCTAGCTTCTGTCAGTGCCCACTACGTCCCCACTGTGTGCAACGGGAGAGAAATTGTAGACTCCACTACATCCTCTCTGTGACCACATCCAGTCTACTCTCTAAATCTGCCCCTGCGACTGTTAGCCAGTTGATGAACATTATCCTCTTCTTTCTCCACCTCATACACACAAGTGTTCACACACATGAACATTAACATATGTACACATACATGCACAAACAAGCACACACCTTCCTTGTGGACTAGAACTGTATTGTTTCACATATGTAGAAAGTGTGTAACTATATGGAAATTATTTTCTAGGGATGTATATACATGGAATCAAAATTGTTGTATGTAGAGAAACAAAAGAACAAAAAAACTTTTTAGGAGGAATTTTTGGAGCCTTTGTTTTTGATAGCTTTGTTATGATGCAGTGTAAATAGACATGCGCTTACTCATGGTAGGAGGGGCTGTGTCCCTCAGTCTGGATGCACATTTGTGGCTCTGCTTGCCTCACCTGCAATATCCCACAGACTTTTTATTCTCATGCTTTTTTGTAGGTCTCATTGTAATAACAAATTATGTATGTATTTCTATTGTGTATCTGTACATTTGTATATTATGCTACTGATGGTTCAAACAGCACAATGTTGATGGTCTTACAACCCAAGAGTGAATGTGGAATAAAGAATACATTGGACTAGTTAGAACAGCTGGAATGGACATGTACAAAAATCCCTCAGATTCATTAACTTTCAGTTTGAGAATTCATCTGTTCACATCTTGATAGATGTGCTTTGCATCTTAGATCTATTTAAGAACCTAATGTGGCTGTTTTTGCAGCAAAGTATGTTTTGCTTTTGATACAAATGTTCATTTTTCTATTTCTAATCATGGAATCCCTTTATCTTAATGGCCATAGTTCCAGACATGTGTTCACCAAAGCAACAGTATCTTACTCCCACTCTTTAACTGCTGTTTCTATGGAGGATTTCTGTAATGGATTGTTAATAATAACTAATAGCAGGACTGAAAAGATACAGTAAAACAAACACTTTTTTTTCCTGCCTCAAAACTGTCAACACAGACAGTGCAGCAATAGTTGTATCAACAAAGGCAAACTGGTGTCTTACCCTGTAATTACAAACTTTATGTACTCAAATGACTCAAATGCTAATGGAGGAAAATGGTCTGCTTTTATGAACACATGCTGAATTTCTCCAACTAGAGGGGAATGGTAGCTTATGTTTATGTGTCCCATAGATACAGTATGTGGTGATGTTTTGAATATGGCTATGTGCCTTAACGTAATGTTTGATAGTGTTCCAGGTAGAAGCTGTAAAAGATCAATTTTACATTACGAGCTGCAAATCCCTGTTTGGTAAATGGAAAAGTGGCCTCAGTATAGAGAACATGCAGTTAGTTTTATTCCCTAACAAGCCTTCTGCTATTGATTGTTTACCTGAAGTATTGAAACAGTAGCTCTGAGGAATCCCTGGGTTAAAATGACCTCCTCTACCACCCATATCTTTCTCCAGTCTGTTACTAAAAATGAAAAGGGTATTTCTGATATATACCCATATATTTTTACAGCTTAGCATCTCCGATAAAATGAGGGAGGGGAAGAGAAGCTCATATACCATTAAGATTAAGTCTTTGACTCATTGAGTTATTGAAGTGTGCAGTTTACATATCTGTGTTAAATGGGTTGACGTTGAGAGGCACAGAGGAGCAGCTGGCTTTGGCAGTCCCAGAGAGGCTCACGAAAGGAAGCAGAGCACACAGTGTCAGCTGCTGGCTGATCCCAGCTAACAAAAGGATGTTAGAGAAGAACTCATATCCATAAAATACATAAAAATCTATCTAAATATCCACACACATCAGACTATCTGTTTCAGGCTGGAAATGTGGCAGACTCGCTGCTAGATGACAGTTCTGAGGTGGTGGAGTAAATGATCGTTGCAAGAAAGTTTAAATATTAGCAGACTAATTTAGCATATTTAAACAAGGGACTCATGCAATAATTTATTGCATTTAAGGTGGTAGTAAATTATTAATAAACTGATTTTAAATGTTTACATATAATATGCTGTCTAGAATAAAGTGTGACTGTTATATTTGATGTTTTCAGCAAAATATGTGATCAGAATCACTTATTTTCTTCCCCAGTCGAGCATTTGAAATATATTCTCTCCATGTTAAAATTTCATACAGTAGAAATGGGCAGAACTGTTGAACATTCATCTCGTGACTGGTCTACACCTTTGCACAGCCTGTCTCCAACGGCACCCTGTGATTATCACGCTGAATGATAGATTGAAAGAATTTCAGAGGATGCGCCAAGATGAGCCGACCTACATTGGGGCGTGTGTGTTAGGTGCAGAGAGCAGCAGGAGAGAGCGCTGTGGCAGAGCAGAGGGAAGCTGCTGCTGGATTATGTAAAGCACTCCCACAGCCCAGAAGTCACAGTGCTTCTATGGAAGCTCAAAGCATCTCAGAGATTCACAGTCTTTGTTAGAAGAAGGCTTAGCCATTCACTCAGTGGTCCTGCTCCCACAAGATACACCCAGCATGGCAGGTTGCTATGGACAACCACCATCACATCCGCTGCTGGAATGTCTGTTTGTCCGCATGAAGAGGAGGGTGGGAGGAGGGGTGAGGAGTTGCCGAAAAAAGAGGAATAGAAAGAGGAAAAACGGGTTGCTGGTTCTGATTCAAATTGGCAGTGACTGATGAGATTTGGCTTAGCAAGTCCCTGTACCCTACTCCCAGCTTTTAATAGTTGCACAAATAGAGCACTTAACCCTGTTCTGCACTCATTTAGTCCAGGGACCAGTCTCTGACAACAGTCTCACACTCTTCTTCTGACCCTGTCTCTCACAGTATGCCTCACCCCTTCAGCCTTTCCCTCGCCACATTTGTCCACCTCATCTCCACTCGATGTGTGAAAGTTGCTACAGAGTTGGTCTCAGCCAAGACCACCAAAGCAAGACCAACAGACTGGTAGGCCATACTTGAACTGAAGCACTTAGATCTGGGAGCCCACTGCAGCACATGCTATCGAGGCATAAGGAGGTTGGAATGGGGTTTAAGGGATGCTAGACAAAAGATCTGGAGAGTGTATGGGAAAATCTATTGGAATTCAGATATAAAGGAAACGCTTTACTTTGAAATACATCAACTTTCTGAGTTCATCATGTCATGGACCAAGTAACTCTCTCTGGAAGCTTCCTTAATTGGCTTTACTCATGAATATCCTTTACAAGCAGCCATCCATTATGGACATTGTTCTTCTATTCAGCCTCTGCCAACTGCTGTGTGCTCCACAAAGGTCTCCGTGCTATAGCCCCTGCTATGTAACAGAATGTGTCCTTGGCCTCTTTGAAACAAGACGAGATCTCTGCGGGCAAAATGAAACTGAGGTCAGATGAACTCTGGAACTGGTCAATCACAAAAGCAATAGTTCCGTGTTTATGGTATGTGCAATAATGAGGCTGTGATGACATCATAATAAATAACAACAAGCAAACAGCTGGTTTGGTCTGCTCATCCTTCTGTTTGTTCTGCTCAGAATATATCAATAAATGCAGCTAGAATCTATATGTTGAAGTGTACATAGATTTGTCTCTCCAGTAACATTAACAGCCCCTCAACATCACTTCCACACACACGGGGCTCTATTCAAAGTGTGTGTTGGCAAATGTTGAAAGATGGCTCTAACACTGCCTCATCTGTTCCCTGTGTGATGGCACTCCAGTTAAATCATCTCCTGGAGGGCCCCATGCTTTTGGACAACACAGTGTGAAGATTCAGTCTCTTACACTAAGAAAGACTGGAAAAGGTGTGCATAAAAATACAAAAAAAAAAAAGTGTCTTTCAGTAATTTTCTATCCTACTCTGCAGTCAGTAACATAGTTTTATACAATGTGTGTTAAAGAAGGTCTTTTGTTTTGCTTTGCTTTTAGAAAAGTTAGGAACAGGTCAGAGTGTTGATGAAACATTTCTCATGTGTTTTATTTATTTTTTAATGGTTACGTTATCATTTCCGTAGAACTGGATTTGGACTCGCTTGTATACAAGTAGTGATCGCCCTCCAGTGGTTAGCTCGCGTAATTGCACTAATAACTGCCATACCCCAGTGTGCTGTGGTTTACAACAAGCAGTTTCCAACCGCATTTAACACTTTGGAAACATATATGTTTTACAGTCTAGTGGCTTGTAAGGAGACACAAAACCATACAAAAATGAAAAAGGACATTAAATTAAACAATATGAGTTTTAAATTCTTAATGTTTCACTGCCCTCTGCAGGACTACATAGTGAATGCCAGTCAAGACCTAAGAAATGTGAGGTCTTGGAGCCACAGGGTCTTAAATATAATTTTATATAATTTTAAATTGTTGCAATATTAGAGACAAATCCAAAAGAAAAAAATATCGCCACTTCCAAAGATGATTTAAGACTTGCTGTCATAGTAAGACAAAGTTAAATATATACGTATGCTAAGCTAAAGCTATTTTTTTCCCCACTGGTTCCTTAATACGTCTTTATATTATTCACACTTGAAATAGTGAGAACCTTAGGTTTTATTATTTACAGTGCCCCATCAAATTAATATCATTCAAATCTAATTTTCCTCACTGTGAAAGGGTTCACAATCTCAGAACTTTTTCACATGAGCTGTGTAACATTCACATGTATGTCAGCAACTCAAATGTAGCCACTTCTCACTCAGCATGATGAATTGTGTAATGATATATATATATATATATTTTTTTTTAAGTAATACATCATTTTAAACTAATACTGCACCCTCAGTTGGTATGATATCATATCACAGATGAAGCCAAGTGCCGGCAGGGTTTTGAAATACTGAATGGTTTAAGGGCACAAAGCAAATCTTTTGATTGATGAATGACATTCATTCCACTCTCCCATGGTTGTAAACTTATTGCATGACAACCTATGTGTTTTAAAATACAACTCCAATTCCAAAAACGTTGTGTAAAAAGTAAATAAAAAGAGAATGCAACGGTTTGCAAATCTCATAAAGCCATATTTGATTCACAACAGAACACAGAAAACATATCAAATGTTTCAACTGAGACATTTTACTATTTTATGAAAAATATTAGCTCATTTTGAATTTGATGCCAGTAACACATCTCAAAAATGTTGGGACAGGGGCAACAAAGGCCTTGAAAAGTAAGTGGTACTAAAAAGAAAAAGCTCAAGGAACATTTTGCAACTAATTGGCAGCAGGTCAATAAAATGACTGGGTATAAAAAGAGCATCTTAGAGAGGCAGAGTTTCTTTGAAGATAGGCAAAGGTTACAAATGTGCAAAAAACTGTGTCTACAAATTGTGGAACAATTTCAGAATAATGTTCCTTGAAGTAAAATTGTCAAGACTTTGTATATCTCATCATCTACAGTACATAATATCATCAAAAGATTCTGACAATCTGGAGAAATCTCTGTGCGCAGTGGACAAGGCCAAAAATCAATACTGGATGCCTGTGATCTTTGGGCCCTCAGCAGGCACTGCATCATTAATTCTGTCATGGAAATCCCGCTGAACACAGTTTGCTGTGCCATCCACAAATGCAGGTTAAAGCTCTATCACGCAAAGAAGAAGCCATGTGTGAACACGATCCAGAAACGCTGCCGTCTTCTCTGGGCCAAAGCTCATTTAAAATGGACTGAGGCAAAGTGGGAAAACTGTTCTGTGGTCAGATTAATCTAATTTTGAAACTCTTTTTGTTGGAAAACATAGAAACCCGTCCTCTGGACTAAAGAGTAGATGGACCATCCAACTTGTTATCAGCACTCAGTTCAAAAGCCTGCATCTCTGATGGTATGGGGGTGCATTAGTGCCTACGGAACTGGGAGCTTGGACAATTGGAAAGGCACCATCACTGCTGAAAGATATATACAGGTTCAGACAACATCTTTTTCAGGGAAGGCCTTACGTATTTCAGCAAGACAATTCTAAATACTGCATATTACAAAAGCATGGCTTCATGGTAGAAGAGTCCAGGTGCTGAACTGGCAGTCAAGACCTTTCACCAAATAAAAAATATCTGGCGCATCATGAAACAAAAAATACGACGAAGAAGACCCAGGACAGTTGAGCAGCTAGAATCCTGTATCAGACAAGAATGGAACAACATTCCTCTCCCAAAAGTTGTTCAACTGGTCTCCTCCTCCTCCCCAGATATTTACAAACTGTTGTTAAAAAAAGAGGGGATGCTGCACAGTGGTAAACATGGCCCTGTCCCAACTTTTTTGAGACATGTTGCTGCCATCAAATTTTAAATGACTTTTTCTCTTAAAATGTTACATTTTTTCAGTTTAAACATGTGATATATTTTCAATGTCCTATTGTGAATAAAATATGGGTTTATGAGATTTGCAGATTATTGCATTCTGCTTTTTTTTATTATTTTACACAGCTTCCCAACTTTTTTGGAATTGGGGTTGTAATAATATTTCAACAGCTGTCAGAAAAAGTTATTCAGCTTCCACTAAACCAGTTGCTGCATTTTAAGTCCATAAACTGGAAGCTAAACATATTACTCAAGGATAAATTCATGTCAGTGACTTTCTATATACATGCCATGATTAAAATAATTGTTTATTTTTCAGCATGTGATGTGGAAGAGAAAATATGCTGATTTGCTGAAATTCTCATTCTAAGTTTGTCTAATGGACATTAGAAAAATCACTGGCTAAAAAAAGTAATATGTCTTTAAATAAATCTAACTTTGGTTCAATATGGGTAAATTGTCAAACAATTTGGCTTTATGGCTAAATCATTTCCATGCACCCAAAAATGTCCTCTGCATTTTCAGAACTGATTAGTGATTTTGGTTTAAAGCAAAAGCAAAGATTTACAACTAAGGTTTCGATTGTTATATTTAAAAATACTCAACATTGAAACTGCATTGTTTTACACCTTGCTAGTACTGGGTCAGACCCCCTTCAGAACTTCCTCAGTTCTTCATGGCATAGATTTAACAAAGTGCTGGACACATACCTCAGAGATTTTGGTCCATATAGGCATTATAGCATCACACAGTTGCTGCAGATTTGTCAGCTGCACATCCATGATGCGAATCTCCCATTCCACCACATCCCAAAGGTGCTCTGTTGAATTGAGATCTGGTGACTGTGGAGGTCATTTGAATACAGTGAACTTGTCATGTTCAAGAAACCAGTGGCACCTGGTGTGATCTTCTCCTGCTGTAGCCCATCTGCTTCAAGCTTTGATGTGTTGTGCGTTCAGATGCTCTTCTGCATACCTTAGTTTTAACGAGTGGTTATTTGAGTTACTTTTGCCTTTCTGTCAGATCGAAGCAGCCTGGCCATTCTCCTCTGACATCAACAATGCATTTTCACCCAGAGAACTGCCTCTCACTGGATATTTTCTCTTTTTGATTCTCTGTAAACCCTAGAGATGGCTGTGCAGAAACCAGACAAGCCCGTCTGGCACCAACAACCATGCTCCATTCAGTGTCGCTTTCTGTGTCACCTTTCTTCCCCTTTCTGATGCTCGGTTTGAACTTCAGCAGGGCCCTGTACTACTGTTTAATGGTCTGAGAGCAGAAGGAATTAATACAAAAATAGAATTCAAATGTAGGTTTAGTGTACCTGTAATTGATATAAAGTCCACACGTACAAATAGGTGTTCCGATTTATATATTAACGCTTATAGACCAACAAAATTGTAAAATAGTTTGCAGCCAACAGGAAGAAAACATGGAAAGTGGCATCTAAAGATCTATATTTATTACTGACATTAGACACTATTAAAAAACTTTAGACCCTCCTACTGTCTGCACACAGAGGTCTGAGGGATCTTCCAGGAATAGTGACACTATTTTCCAGAGAATTGATTGGTTAGTAGGCGGTTAATTTATACCTGGTGATCTATAATCTGTTCACTGCATATGATACCTTATCGATATACCCCGGTAAGAAGTGAACCACCTTCTTAGTCCAGAAAACCCAGGGTTAACCCCAAAGTTACCCGGATAAGACAAAATCCTGCTTCGTAGTACAGGCCTGACCATGCCTACATCCCTAAATGTACTGAGTTGCTGCCATGTGATTGACTAATCAGATATTTGTGTTAAGGAGCAGTTGAACAGGTGTACCTAATAAAGTGGCTGGTGAGTGCATATTTCTTCACCAGTTAGATTTCTGTTTTCAAGCCCTTGCTCGATTTTTCAAAAGAGTCTGTTGACAAGATAATCAAACGGAGTCACCTTATACATAAATACATCATGATTTATTTGACTTACATGGACAGTCAACACTACAACCTCAACAGCATGATATGGTAAATTCACCAGCAGTTCTCCTCATTACAATAGTTTCAAAGTCAAAAAAAGAAAGAATCAAAAATAAAGATGAGGAAATATAAATTTTATATGGCCAGAATAAACCAATTTGTGTAAATGTCTATGGGAGAGGGAAAGGCAAACCACGGGTATGACAAACTACACCATGGCTGTCTACTAAATATTAGACAATACACAGACTGAAGAAAAAAAATAAACAAAACATCTTAAATAGGTCTTTGTCTTACCCTGAGCTCTTCTGTCAACATGTTCCTGAAATAAGTTTGAATCAGAAAATTACCAGGACGTGTCTGTCACACACCTGCTTCACAGTCTTTGGACTGGACGGCTCTGTCGTACCAAGCTTTAAGGCCACCTTGCTAGTGTGACTCACTGAACATGGCTCTGATGATGCGTGTCTGCATGTGTGTGTACGTACACACAACTGGTACTCCAGGTATCAAAGTTCAGAAAGGGGGTGATTAGTTAGGGGTCACAAAGTGGAAAAAGTCTCTTGAGGGTGTGATTTCTCCCCTCACTCCACTCACGTTACTACCATTCTAGCTCCACACCAATGCTTTCGAATGAGCTGAGTTTAGCTGCACATTTTCATAGTTCTCTCCATTTCCCTAAAAGAAGAAAGAAAATACAATTATTTTGCAACACTATATAGGCTTTTTACCACTGTAGAATTTTTTTTATGGTAAAAGAATTGTGATCCTGGGTCTCTCACCTTTGATGCTATGGCTTTGAGTTTTCCAAGTAGAGAAGGTTTTGTGTACACAACTTCATCCTCCATGTCTGCCTCATTCTCTCCCTCCATCACAGCACAGCTGTCAGCCACTGGCATTTCACATTCCTTATTAGCCGACATCACCAGCCGGGAGTACTTGTACTCCAACCTTGCACAGAGACAAGTGACAGAATCAATACTGCAGGAATTTACAAGAAGAAGAATAATGTCCACATGAATAATGTGATGGCAAGAGAGACGGGATCCAATAATACAGGAAATGAATTTGCAAACAAAAGAAACAAAGAGAGCAAAAGGGTTTGAAAGAAACAATGATGGAAGAAGTCAGAGAGCAAGAAGCTAATGATACCGTTTGTTCTTCTTCCAGAAGTAGCAAGTGAGGGAAACGAGCAGCACTGCAGTGAAAATTCCCAGTCCTGCACCAAGCTGGACCCAGAACTCCATGCCCTGACATGGCAGTGTTTTCTTTGCAGGCAAGGTCACACCTCCCATGCATAGCTTCGGTTCACTCCACACATACAGCAAGTCCTAAGGATGAATATACACATATGAATGGGACAGGGCATACACTGGTAAATGTAAGGAGAAATCTGAAGCATTTAACAGGTTTGTCTTCATTCCAGCAACCTGCATTTTAAGTGAAACAAAGACTGTTAAAGTGCTGACTTTAGGTGTGGGGGATTTTTCTATATACATGCATATTATGGATGCTAACAAGCTTTAGGCTTGTTAGCATCCATAATAGGTGAACAGTTTTGGAATTATAACCAGTTTGGCTGCTGGACTGGGTATAAAATAGGATGAAAATTTTAAACTCCATCCAAAGTGAGTGTAAATAGCTTCAAATTAAAGCTGAAAGTAAACATATTTGTTTAATTCACAATAAGCGTGCCTTACTAAAGGAACAAACCAAACATTTTCCAGTACTCATAGACAAACTCATGTCCACACACACACCTGGTGTCCTCCTTTGCAGACTCCCTCTATCTGATGGTAGTCACTCTCTGTGCATGTAGGACAAGCCCCTGAGCTCTCCCATAAAAAATGAAAGGTGCAGCCATCGCACGTTCCTGCAGGGCACTGACTGAAATATCCAAAAGCACAATTTGTTAAACAAGTTACTTATACACCACAACATACCACAGAAAATTGACAAAAAGTGATGCAACACATGAAAATTAGAGACACGTTGATAAAGAGCACCTGGGAACTGAGAGCTCTCCTTTAGTGCTCTTGTCTGGGTTACAGCGAAGTGTAACCACTGCGCTCCGACCTGACTCACAAGATGAGGTTGGCTCCAAGGACCTTACAATCAAAAACACAGAGAGCAAAAACCTTACAACACTGATTTTTCTTTTTTTTTTTAATAAAAAAAATGTCTGAAATGATAGAGACACCTGTAGTAAAAGCTGACATCAGGGACCTTCTTGGAGGTCTGGGGATACAGGTCTGGTCTTGCCCTTATTCCATCAAGGTGATCATCTACAGTTGCTCCTGTTAATAATATTCATAGAAATTTATTATTTATTGATATGTCCACTTTTAATGGGTCTTTAATCTGTTCTCGTCTATGACAAGTCTAACATTTAAAGACCAACATGACCCCCACAAAAAAGACCTTTAACTTGCCATTACATATCTTTTCCTTTAATCTTTTAAAGCAAAAATAGAGGTATTAAGAAAAGTCCTAAGTTCAGTTCTGCTCACTGCCACTGTGCATCTGATGCTCACTAACCGAGGAATGTGTCAGCCAGGTTAATAGACTGTGAGGAGAGGGCTGTGTGGAATCCTTGTCCACTAGCTGGGATTATTGTTGACTGACAGATGAAGGTCTTGACAGCATTGGGTCCTTCTTTTTCTCTCTGGGAGTCGGTGATGGATAGGTCTGTTACATTGTCTGTGCAGACTGCCAACTGACCCTTAAAAAAAGAATGAGAGCAAATAGCAATGGCATTCAATTTGTGCACAACACCTTAAAGATGGCAGGATTTTCTACATGTGCTTTCATCTTTGCAAACCTTTCCTCCACAGAGACTGATATTGAAATGATGGAAGTACTTGGTTCCTTTGGAGGTAAAGCTAGGACCGTTCATCATTGACCCCACAGAACCAAGGGGGCTGAAGTCAAAAGCCAGAGTGACATTGCCCTCTGTGTAGGTGAAGTGACAGTCACTATAGCATAAACTGTGCTCCTGAAAAACACAAACGCAGGTATCTGGTTTATTGTCTCACTAACAACAAGAACTCTCTTAATTTCTCAATATAAGCAACAAACCTTGTCACTTATGCTGGCAGGTCCACAGGATTTGCAGGCATCAGGGCCTGGTGCGGCGTGAGGCATCAGGTATGTGTTAGGTGGACACTCTGTGCACTGGCTAGTACTTGTGTCTATGTAATGCCCAGGTGGGCACGGCACACATGTAGAGCTGGACGGTTGCGTGCTGAGGGCACAAACCCGACACCCAGAAGACACTCCGTCCACCGCGTTACTCACAGAGATGGAGTAGATTCGCGCCACGTCGTTGATATACCGACGTACCTGAGGTGGAGAGACAAACGGACAGAATGAACAAACAGTATTTGTGCTTTATGCAAGATTAACTTCTGACTGCACTTGAATTTACCACACTCCAGCAAAAAAAACACAAGGGAGTGTTTGGTGTACCTAGCGTGGAGTGGATTTATATGGCCTTAAGGGCACCATAAAACTATCAGAAAGTTTTTTAAAGGTTTCCTGTCAAATACCAGGTCAGTGGCCTGATCTCAAGAACTCACTCAGCCATTTCACATCTATTAGATACTGCGTAAATCATAATACCACAGCATAAACAAAAGTGTAGCAGTTAAAAACTAAAGGGAACATGGTTCCTTTTGCCCTTTTTCAGTTTTACAGTTTATGGTATTTTTAGTTGGTAATGATATGACATAGCTGGCCTGTTCTAGGTAAATTAAATTACAGAGCTGAGGGAGTGTGGCGGTCAGGTTGGTAATATTCTGAGAGACAAAAAGATTTAAGTTTAAGTTAAATTTCCAAAATAATGATTTTGCTTGAGATTATAAAGTCATACATTTGAAAAAAACAAAACAAAAAAAACTCACAAAGGAATCGTATAGCTTCATTTTATAAGGTTGGAGCAACCTCATCACAGCACATACGCCACTAGTAAACACAGAATGCCACATGGTCAAACACCACATTTGTGTCTGTTTGCACAGGTACTTGGCTATGCAGAGTGAAGGACTGATAAAAAGGTGCAACATCCATCACCTGCAAAAGCTATGACCTTGTCCAAATAAGCATGCCACTTTTGTCTGAATAGGCCCAATTCACAGCAATGTCTCTTCAAAGTCTGGGCTGTAAGTATTTCCTTATTACAAAAATTATATAATTTTACTAATTGTACTGTAAAATTATGATAAGGTCCTTCACTGCAGGCACAATATACAACAAGCACTGACATCTCTGTTTTGATGAGGTTGATCTAACCTCCATAACTGTTTTTTTTTTTTTTTTTTTTTTTTTTTCCCCCAACCAC
>VUQI01006873.1:9042-29545 GCA_015106735.1 Paratilapia polleni
TAGGACGAAAAGGGTAAGGAGCTGCCTAAGGGACCAGAAGTGGAAGTAGCCAAGATGGAGGAGTTCCTCAGCCTGCAGATATTGTACTCCTAAAGCATACAATTGGGAAATAATTGCTCAGTTCAGCATCAGTGACAGCGCTCAGAGCAATTTGGAACCCAGAGTGGCAAATAAGCAAAAGACGTAAACACCCACAGTAAATATTATCAATAATATGTTTTATAAAATTAGTATGTTAGCCCACTAAAACTAGCATGATGAGCATGATGGCCTATAAATATAACCAAAACAATGGCACAGTGGCCTGGTAACCCAAACTGCAACAATAAGTGTGTTGTACTTACCTATTTTAAGGGTATCTATAAAGCTCACATGGCAGACCATCTTCTTGGCTCTCATACTATAAACCAGTCCAACTTGGCCTCTGTTATCTTGTAGTGCTCGTCTCTTCTCCTCAGTTTCTAATTCATTGTTCGGCTTCCAGAATGAACTCCAGCTATTAGTGTCCAGAACAGAAGATATGTTCTTAAATGCTCTAAGCACTGCACATACTGCTGAACTATCAATACTAACAATAAACACACTGTATATTGTTATGTGTTGTTATGGTGTGTACATAAAATTGTCTGAAGATATGTGATTATGTCAAAGTTACAGTTGTACCAGTTTCAGTTGGAGTCCAGTAGATTCTGCCATTTTACTTTGGATGTCCACTAGCATCAAATGACCCCGTCTATGTTCCGTACAAAACACTGTTTAACTGTTTTTAACATCAATGTGTTCATCTCATCTTTTCTCTTTTCAGCAACCTCCTACTTTAATATCCACAAATCACAAGTGATGGTTGGAAAATAAAAGTAGTCTTATGAAATATGAATTTTACATATTAAGTAGCACAGTGGCGTGGTGGTTAGCACTGTTGTCTCACAGCAAGAAGGTCCTGAGTTTGAATCCACCGTCTGGCTGGGGCCTTTCTGTGTGGAGTTTGCATGTTCTCCCCGTGTCTGTGTGGGTTCTCTCCGGGCACTCCGGCTTCCTCCCACAGTCCAAAGACATGCAGTTAGTGGGGTTAGGTTAATTGGTAATTCTAAAACTTGGCTATAGGTGTGAGTGTGAGCATGTGTCTCTCTGTGTTAGCCCTGCGACAGACTGGTGACCTGTCCAGGTTGTACCCTGCCTCTCGCCCTATGGCAGCTGGGATAGGCTGAATCGGTTTTCCTCTCTATTGTGAACAATCATCACTGCAGCTATACGTTATATTGAGATATGATGTTCTTTCCTTTAAGGAACACATTGGCTGTGTGGATCAACTCCTCAGTTGTATTTCAAATGTCAAAATAGCCACACCAGAATATACACTAAATATATGTTTTCCATGCTTAAAATGAGGAGTTAGCTGGTCACCTGTTGTTTGTCTCACTGTATACAGTTGTGACTTGGACTAGGAATATTTCTGTTTCCCCTCACCCCCAGCCAGTCATGGTAGATGGCTGCCCCTCCCTGAGCCTGGTTCTGCTGGAGGTTTGTTCCTGTTTTTCTTTTTTTTTTAATGTTTTTCCCTGTACACAAACACAGTGGATTTTAAATCAAACAATCAAGATGTCACTGAAGTGCAAACTTTAGGCTTTAATTCAAGGGGTTTAACAGAAGTATTACATTAACTATTTAGGAATTACAGCCATTTTTATGCAAAGTCCCCCATTTTTAGAGGCTCAAAAGTAATTGGACAGTTGATTGGCAAGCAGTTTCATGTGCGGGTGAGGCCTGTTCCCTTGGTATTTCATGACAATTTAAGCAGATAAAAGATCTGAAAAATGGCAGCGTTTGATTTAGAGGTTTAGTTACAGGGTCCTGCTTTGAATGATAACTAGCATGACTTACACTTGAATGAAAACAGAAATTGTTCATTTTAAATTTTAGTTGTAGCTGTGTGTTTTGTTTTTTTTAAACCCAATCACATTTTGAACTGCTTTCTCTTCTTGATTTCTTGAGTAAATTATTTTCAATATTATCTTCTTTTTTTTTTCTTTTTTTTTTACTAAACAGGCAAATATCGGTTTATTACATAAATTGTTGAAATCTACATCTGTCACACATGTGGCTTCCAGGACAATAAAAATAAAGAAATAGTAGTCTATTTTAATCAAGAAACCACATCACTTTACAAGGCTCAGTTAGCTTTATCACACCACAGACACTGCCACAGGATGTGTAGTAGTCAGTACCAGCAGTGAATGACCTAATCAACCTGTAGCATACTTTGCAATCGTATTTAGCAATTCGGGCCCATTCAGAAGAAAACACCATACTGAATTAAATGAGGCGATAGCTGCTGCACATTAGTAATTACAATGTAATGGACACATACAAGTATATCACTGGTTACATAATTCATACTGTTCCAACTCCTCACTGATGTGTGCGCGTGCCATTCTATTTTACCAGTTGCATTACGAGGTTTATTCTACTGGGCCTCTTAGATCAAAGCCATATTAAGTATGAGAAAAGCCTGTAAAATTGTAGAGCATTGATAAAGATAGGCCTAATAAATATCCTCTCACAGAAGTGAAATGAACTCCTGCAGCAAAACAGAACTAATGCTGTGCCATATTATATCGCTCTTAAGAGGCTGTGCTTTGCTACACCCAGGAGGATTTAATGTCCACTCACCATAACTTTGGAAGATGTCTTTGAATTTGCCCTTTAGGCTGTGGCTCCATGTCTCCATAGTAGATTTCACAATATGGTGGAAAAAATGGTAGACTGATATAAAATCTCTTCTACTGTTGACCTTGCATCCATTTCAGTTTCTGTCTGCTTTTGTTATGTTGCCCTCTTTTGAATTACCTGTTGGGTCTGTGGTTTCCCCCAGTGTTTGGTAAGCATAAGGTCAAGTAATTTCTCATTTCTGTGTGTCTGTAGTGTGTATAGGCTGAGAAGGGTCAGGAGCTGCCTAAGGACTCCGTGTCTCCATAGCAGATTTCACAATATGGTGGAAAAAATGAGAGGTGGAGATCACCAAGATCGAGATGTTCCTCAGCCTGCAGAGGAACATGGAATTAGTTTAAGAGCAAGAGGAATATATTTTGAAACCCTTTCTTTTTTACTCCTTTTTTTGGTGTAACTGTGATCTCAACTGTGATACTGGTTAAGTGGCTAGGTGTTAATAATTTGCAATGGGACATGGGTAAAATGGAAGATCTGTATGTGATCGGCATGTGATTCTGTCCAGATGAAGCTGCCCATCGTAGATGGCTACAGGCAGATGTCAGTGTGAGGGCCGTATTGAAGAGGACACAAATTTCAACTAAGCATCTCTAGTTCTTATGCAACACCAAAGGCGCTATGCCTCACAGTTCGCTGATATTTATGAGTGACAGTGACACACACACTCCACACAGGCTCAAGTCCCTGTTCTGAGTAATGGACTGGCTTTCTCTTTTTTTCAGGCCAACATATGAAATAAGAGGATAAATATTTAGAAACCTCCAACATCAGGCTACTCATTCTTCATGTACTGAACACTCCAGTCTCTGTGTAACCCACATCCATGCTTGTGACCATGTCCTCTTCTTGAGGCTGTTTGTGTGTGTTTTTAAACATACATTCACACCGGCACTCCCCCGTGTGTTTTGTCAACACAGTTATCAGTTTTGACAAGTGATGGCTGCTTAAAAATAGTTCTCTCACTCCACCACAATTCATCCTTGCTGTTTTTGTGAGGCACGGCCACTTCTGACTTAAAAACTAGGAGAGGAAGAGCTTTATTATTGCTTGCAGTCAATCCCAGTGCTCCTTCAGTCCCTTCTCCTGTGGAGGAGTACACTGAGGCCATAGCTTGTTGCTACATTTGACTCATTCTTCATCAGTCAGGAGGTCAACAGGTACTTGTGCTGGTTCCTCTGCTGGGTTTCTGCTTCACTTGGAGCCAGCACAGGCTGCCTCTCTGGGCTAGAAGGGACCCTGCAGGCTCGGTAGAGGATTAGACAGAGGAGGAGAAGGAGGATGGCAACAAATGTATTGCAGGCAATGGCCACCAATGCAGCTGTGGACAGTCCTGTGCTTTCTTCTGATTCCATATTTAAGACTGGACAGCAGTTCCCGGTGTAAGTTAAATATCAGTTTGATGTCCTTAGTTTGTCAGTGAGACTGAGCATCAACAGCATATTTATTGAGGACCTTTTCATGAAAGCGTGAATCTATAGGCTGTCATGTCCACAGAGGGATTTAACATGTATTCACATCATATAGTTAAATAGGTTAGGTATTGTGAACATAAAAGTGGAGTGTTCCTTTGCACAGTGCATACTGTGTTTTGCTGAATTTTTAGAGAAGACAGAAGAAGGAAAGTCTGCCTGTGCGTGTCACTTCAGAGATGAATGTTTACTCCTCAAGGTTCTGTTTTTCCTGTAAGCTTCTTTAGGGTGACACACCACCACTCCGACATACAAAAGAGCCTCACGGCACTCTCTGGCAGTGATGATTTCACTATGGTCTGTACTATCAAAACACTGCTTATGATTCCAGTGAACGCCAGCCAGTGTCTGTAAAAGAGAAGCAGATAGAACAATTAGGAATAATTGAACACCTGCAGAGTATGAAATGGAAAGTGGGACACAGTGTGTCTCAGTTAACTTATCAATCTTTTCAATCAGTCTGCTTCTCCCTGCTGTTACTACAGTGTTATACTAGTTTTATACTATATGTTAATATATGAGTAATATTTATGCTGTTTTTTTAGTGCCAGCTGCATCTAATAAATGTCTTTTATAATAGAAATTAGCATTTGTGAGCACATGTGTGCACAGCAGGAGGTCTGGTAGGACCCCTGCTTGTCACAGTGGAGTACACGGACGAGGACCCAAGCAAGCTCAAGAAAACAGCTAGTGTGCTTCCATTTTGTGGACCTTTGATGTGATTATACATCAGCGCCTTTCCTTAGCTTTCCCATTCCAAAGTGGCCAAAAACACCTTTTGAGGCAAGATAACCAGCTAATATCTGTCAATAAATAGATCTTTTTTTCTTTGATAGATTCAAATTATGATTTCCAGTGAAACAATCAGAGTGTCTCCATCTTAAAAAATAAAAACTCTTGTATCTCAAAGGCTGCATCTTGTGATCTGTGTCAGGACATGTAATGTGGATACAAAGATCTGGTCCATGGCTTTTTGCCTGATGATCCATGATCCTTTGTGCCATTTGATGAAAAATAAGAAACTCTAGGAAACCCTTTGTCACAAAAAAATAATGCTCTACTCATGAATGACTTTATAGCAATTTACTATGATTTTTCAAAAAGGAACAAATCAAAGTACAGTCCAACATGCTCATTTTTAACTACTAATCTCTAAATAATACATTTTGTTTCTCTTTACACATTCCTATTACCAAATGAACCACACTTTTTACTAAAGAGATGAGCACATTGTATTGACTGAATAGACAGAACCCCCCACCCCCTTCAAAAAGGAAGGAGAAGGAGTGTTCATTAAGATATTCGGCTTTAAAAAAGATTTCCTTTCATTAAAAACAAATCTTAAATTAAACTGCACTGTAAGATATAATAAGTTGCCTCAATTGCCCGAGGACAGTCAACTAAACTTAGGAATCGGAGTTCAATTATCTTATTTATTGTGATTGTTAAGTATTTAAGTAGTATCACCATTGATTTTGTGATTTTCTTTGTTGCAGTTTCCACAGCCTGTACACCACATAGCTATAGGAGCAATGCTTTAACTTACATTTAGACAGCAACACTGAACATAAACACTAACACAAATCATTATTTGCCACAGGAGTCTTGGGCACAGTGGCTAGCTAAACTTTACCATAAACGCTGAAAACCACACATCCACAACAATCAAGGTCTAAACACAACATAACTGAAATAGCCATAAACCGCTTATGATGGTTGGCCACCCCTGGTACAAATGACCATCTGTTTGAAGCTATACGAAAGCTTTCCCTTCCAGCTGAGTGACTGCACAGGCAGTGAAAGGGAGCATGTGCTCCAGTTGTACACAATTAGGCACACCATATCCGCTGTGGTAAGCTTTGTTAAATTTTATACAGCCACCACTAGAGTGCTGCAAACTGATCACAGGCTGCTGTATTTTCACTTGTGCAGCTCTGCATACCCACAAGTATTTGCTTTCCTTTGAGAAGATGCCAACCTGGACTCTGCTCCATAACCACAGCTAACAGTGTTAGTGCCGCTTTTGAAGCAATAATATCATTTCTGTGATTGTTACTAGGCCAAAAGCAATTCCTTGCACAAGCAGTGGACAGTGGATTCCTTCTAATCCCATTGCATTTGCTACAAGCAAACTACACACTAAAAGAGTAACTCTACCATGCGCTATGCACTTTGATTCACCAAAATAAATTAAAGTTGCACTAACCTACTCTCTCTCACACACACACATGTGCATAATTGCTGTGCTCATTATTTTGAGTTTGTAAAAACATCTGAATATTTTTACTTTATTTGGAACCATTTTATTTGCTGAGACAAATATACGAAAGCAAATGACCCATTTCTCTTTATTTGCAGTGATCTCATAATTAAGACACTAAACATTTAGCATTGATGCCACTTCTTTTTGCTTACTGCTGACATTAATGCCATAAAAAGCCATTAAAAGTCATCTTCAGTTTAAAGCACTACAATTGGCATTGATCACTGATCTTCTTATTCAAGGCCGTTTGTCCCGATCTTTGCTCTGCATTCTCAAGTTAGTGCTGAATAGCACGAGTACAGTCACTTCCCGTGAGGAAAAACGCCTCTTCAAACCTAGTGAATCACATGGATATAACCCCCCTGTGAAAGAGTCATGTGACTCAGTTGAATCTAACATGTCTTTGTATCAGTCAGCCTTAAATCTGTTTGTCTCTTTCCCTTGCTGCTATCATACACACACAGCACTACCTAACTGTTGAGAAGCCCTGTGAGCTCGAGAGCTTTTAAAAAAGAAAAAAATTAAAAAAATGCATTCCAACATCTGCATGTAAGTGACGGCACTGTCACACCTAGACTCGCTATCACCTCTCATCAGTCTCATGTTAATCAGATTCCCCTGCCTTTCATACTCCCATGTGTAATAGGAGACCCGGCTGTCTGCAGAGTGTGACAGGTGGATCTGATAAAGTCACAAAGCATTTGATCTGGATTTGGTGCAGCCTTCAATCCTCAGGTGGAAAGGAACCTCCATTTTTTTCACTCTTAAGTGATTAAGGAGGATGCCACAATCACAACTGGTGATCTCCCCTGTGTACTGTCCCTTAACTCGCTGCGCACTTATGCCACATTTTAAGAAGCACAGGTTGCCCCCAGTCCTATGGAAAAAGAATTATAATAACAATCTTAACTTCAAAACACTCAGGTGGTAAGACTTTGAATTTGTTTCATCATACTGTCTTGTTACATGCCAAAGCAAAGTCTTGACATTGAATGTAGTTGCATACTTACCCGACAGACTGAGGCAACAGTTTTCGTAACAGTCTTTGAATAAATATCCCAGTGTACAATTCAGCCATCTTCCATTATTCACATGGATTACAGTTCCCTCTTCAGCTGTCTGCCATACTCTTTCTGCGTCTCTCGTCGCTGTCTCCCCCTCTTCTTTTCCTTCTCCATCTGCTCCACTGCACTACAGACAACTGAAGACAAGGCAGGACTGCACACTGTCTGTGAGAGAGCTCTCCAACACCAGAGATTCAGAGAGGGAGAGAGAGCGCAAGGGGAGGGGCCGTGCAAGTGGATGTCAGCAGTGATATCAAGCGTAGGGAGAGGGAATGGTTTGGATGTAATTATACAGGCCTCCTGCTGCAGACGGGAGGAGGGGGTGTGAAGGTTGTTACGGGGAACAAGCAAAGCTGCCTGTCAGACAAAACAATGACTTCCGCCTTGCATCGCAGTGCACAGTATGGCCAAACAAATAATTTCAACCATCAAAAGCAGGGCTGGAAACAAGGAATCAAACTGAGTTATTATGAGAAGAACCTAAATTAAGATTCAATCAAGGAGATGGTTCTTGGTACGAATAGTGTTCTCAGAACAATGCTGGTTATGTTTTCAGAACTGATGCTTCTAATTGGAAAGTCTCCGGCAGCGCCCTGATCCCACAAATGTTATGAATTGCTCCAAGCTCGTGAATTGAAAAATAAACTAGACTGCATGCTTAAACTTTCAAGTCAGGAAATAAGTCCTACTCTTTAGCTTCTTGGATAAATACTACAGTCTAAGTGACCACAGAGTTGTCACTGTGGTAGAGCTTCCTGTAAGTAGAATGTTTTCAGATGCTTTCAAGACTAGAAAGCATCTGACAAAGCAGAGTGAGACAATTAGTAAAGCAGCATTTGTGGAACACTATACCCACACTTACCAAGTCACTTAACAGGGAGATCATGTTCTGTTGCAAATACAAGTTTCTGTGGGAGATTTAGTCAAATTGATCTCTCTCATGATCTTTTATTGTTAAAGTTACTCCAAGTTTGACACTGTTGGGGTCAGTGAAGTGTATTGAGAAGTATTAATAGCAAGTATAATCCAAGTGTGATGGGTTTGACATGCATTTATGCCCAATTACAGTCTTCTCTGTAACTGGGCATAGATAAAATCATAATTTTACTGTTCACTGTGGATGACTTTGGTCATTTACAAAGCAAGGTGGCATTATAGCTGGTTAACAGAGAAAAGAAAAAAGTAACGTAAGATAAGGAATAATCAGCTGAATAAAGATATTTTACTCCTTACATGTTAATACATCTCAATCAGGCTGATATATATTTTTTTAAAAATCTGTCCTCTGTTTTCATGGCTCACTGCCAGGTACTAGAGACACTAGAACATTTAGCTTGGGGCCCCTCTGCAGGACAAAAGAATAATTACAGGCCAAACAAGTATTATTACTGCCAGTGCAGACCAGTTTGAGGGTGCTGCTTTTGGACCTGCCTTAGAAAAGGAACTTTGTGGACTGTCTATAGAGTTATTGTCAGGTTTGACCATGATTACAATGGCATCAGCATGATGTACAGCAGCTGATTTGACGTCTATTTACTGTATGCTTTTTCTGTGTAACGTTGGCCATTCCCCTGATTAGCACCCAGTGTGTTCAAAATGTTAAGGCTTTCAGTCCATGAACATTTTTCATGGGAGCTGCACTCAGTGCATGGACAATCTGCGCTTTTCCTATTCTCCTTTCATTATTTTATCATGGCCTCTCTCCAACAATATGCCACATGCAATCAAACTGAAAGAGTCTTTAAATTACAGATCTAATTTTGATCTTGCTTTTTCTCTTTTAAACGTCACAAAATATAATTCTTTGAGGCTTTGAATTTCTGTTGTTAGTGTTGCTGGCTGTTGTCAATGTGCTGTGCTACACAGTCTTATGAGAACTGTTCAGTGGAGATAAGGTTGCATAACATTCTCTGTATCTCTCATGCTGTCCTTAAGTGTGGCTTCTCCACCTCTGTTTTATGTGCAGTTGCTATTTCGTGGTTCAGTGGGGTCAGCATTCTAATTTAAGTACTGATACAAGGAAATAGCAAAAAAAATACAAAAAAATACAAAAAAAAAAAAACCCTTTATATTTGCTTTTAATTTGAGAAATTAAGGTGCTTATGAAATCCCTGTTTCAGTCATATGCTGCATGTTTGTAACTGCTTCCTAAATGTACCGAAAGGTTGGCTTTATGTTGGCTGTGTCTCATTTTTCCAACAATCAAGCAGTGTAAGATTTAAGGAACATGGTTTTATTTTAAAATGTACCTGTGTCACTTTGGTGGGCCATACGTGTAATGTGTGCATTACATCCTCATCTTTAGTGACATCTTTGCTAAAATTAAATTTTCAATCTCAAATCCATGCAATCCTTGTCATGTTTTCGTCTCTAAATACAAAATATAGCAGGATGGTTGCCTTTTCATGGTAATGTTTGTAATTCCCTGGAACACAGATACTTGGGGCTGCTGTAGCAACTCGTGGAGCTGAAACACGCCTACACACGTAGAGTTAATTAGCATAACTTATCAGAATGGAAGTAAAAAGCTGCAGGACATGCAGTTCACACAAACAATCTGTTTTCAGACTGGTTGCACTATCTAATTCAGTAAAGTCGTGCTTGTCTAAGCCTGCATTGACCTTTGTGTAGAGTGTAATTGATGACGTAGCAGAGGTACAAGACAGCTAAGCACACTTAGTCAAGCTGACATACTGACACAGCTTGTTCACAGATAGCTGTACGATTACTACATATATCTATTTCATTACATGCAATGGTGCCAGTGTTGTGGGGATTGCAGTGTTTTGTGTGACCTGCCTTTTTAATATGGCAGGGTTTTCTTTAGACTCTGTTTTTACTTTTATTTACTTTATTAGGTTAAAATATGCCCCAGCACAACTTTAACCATGAATGTTGAAACATTATGTTTACCCGGTGCGTGTAAATGTAAAGCCGAGGGGCCCTTTACAAGTGTCCATATGTGAGGAGTTGGGAGCCAGAGACCCATGTTACTACTGCCTTTACTCAACGTGTCACAACCAATTGTCACAACACAGATGCTTAGCGTCATTGAGGGTCACCTGGTGCGCATCTGTGAGACACCAGTGACTGTTACAAAATGGCAGAATTTGACGCCCTGAGAGTCTGAATAGTCTGAATTATCCGGTTTCCGCGTAGTGTTGCAGAGTGACAGAAACGTTCAGTCTAGCCCTGATAATTCTGCTGACTTTGAATAACAATTTGACTTCTCACACTCTCACGTAGCTGTGATTCCATTTTCAGATGGGGATACATAACACTGATTTCTTCATCAATCTGTTAAAGAGACAGTATTCTGTCTGTTTTCTGTTTTACTTTATTCTTATTTTACTTTATTCACTGCCTAATTCAGACATACTCACAATAGTGAAAGTGTTTTTGAACTTTTTTTTTTTTAACTTCTAGTTTTCACTGCCCTTGTCATTAGGAGCAGGGTCTCTATGTGTGTTTGTGTGTGTGTGCCTCTGTGCACAATGCTGCAGCGAGTGAGAGCTGCCCCACCCCTTGCCCCGCCCCTTAATCTTATTGCAACTTAGAAATGTAATTAATGAGATGAAATGTTGTTATCTACTTGTTATTGCTGTTTAGTTCATTCTCTAAAATAATCATGAACCTTGGTTGTGCCTGTATGACTGCATGCAGTACAGTCATGTGCAGTTTTGAAAGTAACATGCAACTGTTACCTGAATTTGTTCTTGTTAGATTGCTGTCACAACGTTTAAATAGGACTGACCTGGGTGCTCATTCACACATGAGGATGACAGATTAATGGAAAGGAGTTTGTGTCTAAAAAGGGGGTTTGTAAGTAATGTCCTGTTTATAGCAGGTGAACAATGGCTGCATGCTGATTTACTTGGACAAGCCTCTGATGAACAGATCAAATCTAAACACTGCTTCAATGGAAGGATACAGCTCGAGGAAATCTGACCTTTTGTAGAGGGGAGTTAACATGATCAGTGCCACAAAGTTGCTTCATTTTGACTGCTTACCCATAACATTACACAGAATTTGAATTACAGTATTCTTCCTATATTTACAAATTGAAAGTTCTTGTATTTTTAAAGGTTTCTAGATCATTAAATTGTCTGATTATTAAAAAGTTTTCAGTGTGGTGGAATTTTGGATCTGACTATACATACATGTGAACAGCCATTGTTTGTGTTCTTTGTGATCATAGTACACATTACAAGACCTGCAGATCATCCATACTTTTTAATTAAACAAGTCATGACCCGGTTTTCCACCACATATGTATTTTCAAAGAGCGTTCATGTCGTACTGAGGACAAATTGCAGCAGGTCAGAAATGACTTTTTGGGTTGTGTCTGAGTTTCTGTTTCAAGGACAATGATTTTAAAATGTGTCTCAGGTGAAAAATAAATAAATAAAATATTACAGACCCATAAGAAAATACACCCAAAGGATAATAATATGGAGAAAAAAAAGGGATTCTGTTTGACCCAAACATTTTTACAGCACCATTTCATAAGCCTGAGCACATCAACACTTATTAAATTCTTACATAACAGGGTAATCATCTCTCTTAACAACCATCCATCTAAACTACTATTAGCATCTGTAATAATCAGGACTTGGCACTGTTTCATGAGGCCAAAGCCATCGGTCGACATAAGCAGCATCATTGTTGACGTGGGTGTCTTTGAGCTCCTTTATTAACATAGTGAAAATCATCTCAACAGTAGACTTCTACAAATGCAGGCTGACATTTTCTCAAATGACTGACAGTTCTGCATTAACAAAACACATTTCATTGTTGGTCTTCACGGGCAGCATTAAATATGACGATGCAATACCAATGATTACGTTCAAGTTAACACAACACTCTTTAGATACCTCTGTTGTTGAGGGTAAAGATGATCAATAGTCAGCTCTTTCATCTTTTTGTTTTGGTTCTCAGACCCACAACTTTACTCTTGTGTTTACCTCTCACAGTTGGCCCCAACACCATTTCCAGAAGGTAAAAAAATATATAGCTATAAAAGCCCACTGGACTCTACACACAGCACAGCTGACAGTCTAAGCTGCCTGATCAACACAGAGGAGGATTTCACAGTGAAAGCATCACAGCAAAAACACAGCAGCAAGAGAAATGGATATTGAACTTCATGGTCCAAAGGTATGTGAAATGGGCAACTCAGTTGAGATTATAATATCTCAGTGTTGTATCTAATATCTGTCTAGCTTATTCCACTGCCCCCTAAAACATGACCTGGTGTAACTTTAATAAAAATTAAGGTGAAAGCCACTAACTATGAGGAAAATATACATTTTGAAAATCAACAGCAGTGAAAAAAAAAAAAATGTTCACACATCCATCTGTCCCATTCTTGGGAACACAATATCTCTTGAACACATAGGTATTTTAATCAGATTTGACAGAAACAGTCACTTTAACTAAAAGGAAGAACTAATTTGACTTTTGTTGTCAAAGGTCACTGTGACCTCACAAAACACCTTCTTGGCAACTCAAGAATTAATAAATAATTGCAAAATTTATCACAAATGTCTAATAGGATAAAAGTGGTGACATTTTACATCGAAATGGGCAACTGTCAGTTTTGTCATAATGTTTTTTAAAAGCCAATTTATGCCATAACTCAGAAAACAGAAGAGGAGATTGTGATTCTGTTTTTACGCTTTTTAGACAGACACTGAATTGGTGACAATAATATTTGGTGCCCACATATTAAATTCCTACAAAGTCTTCACTAAACTACACCCACCGGACACTTAATTAGCTATACCTTACTAGTACCAGGTCGGACCCCCTTTTGCCTTCAGAACTGCTTTAATTCTTCGTGGCATAGACTCAACAAGGTGCTGGAAACATTCCTCAGAGATTTTGGTCCATATTGACATCATGCAGTTGCTGCAGATTTGTTGGTTGAACATCCATGATGCAAATCTTCCTTTCAACCACATCCCAAAGGTGCTTTGTTGGATTGAGATCTGGTGACTGTGGAGGTCATTTGAGTACAGTGAACTCACTGTCATGTTCAAGAAACCAGTTTGAGATGAGCTTTGCGACATGGTGTGTTATTCTGCTGGAAGCAGCCATCAGAAGATGGGTACATTGTACACAGCAACAATACTCAAGTAGGCTGTGGTGTTTAAAGGATGCCCAGCTGGTCCTAAGGGGCCCAAAGTGTGCCAAAAAAAATGTCCCTCACTCCATTATACCACCACCACCAGCCTGAACCAAGGCAGGATAGAGCCATGCTTTCATGTTGCTTTTGCCAAATTCTGACCCTACCATCCGAATGTCGCAGCAAAATTTAAAACTTATCAGACCAGGCAACATTTTTCCAGTCTTCTGTTGTCCAATTTTGGTGAGTCTGTGTGAATTGTAGCCTCAGTTTCCTGTTCTTAGCTGACAGCAGTGGCACCCGGTGTGGTCTTCTGCTGTTGTAGCCCATCTGCTTCAAGGTTTGACATTTTGTGCATTCAGAGATGCTCCTCTGCATACCTTGGTTGTAACAAGTGGTTATTTGAGTTACTGTTGGCTTCCTAGCAGCTCGAGGCAATCAGGCCATTCTCCTCTGACCCCTGGCATCAATAAGGCCAGAGAACTGCCACTCACTGGATATTTTCTCATTTTTGGACAAGTGTCTTTGTAAAGTGTAGAGATGGTTGCGCAGGAAAATCCCAGTAGATCAGCAGTTTCTGAAATATTCAGACCAGCCCATCTGTTACCAACAACCGTGCCACATTTAAAGTCACTTAAATGCTCTTTCTTCCCCATTCTGATCCTCGGTTTGACCTTCAGCAGGTCTTCTTGACCACATCTACATGCCTAAATGCATTGAGTTACTGCCATGTGATTGGCTGATTTCATATTTTTGTGAATGAGCATTTTAACATACCTAATGTAGTGGCCACTGAGTATATATTAAAAAGGTCAACTGTCAGTTCCATCATAATATTTCGTAAAAACAATTTACAGACTATTATTCAAAGCCGTAACTCAGAAACCAGAAGAGGAGACTGTGATCCTGTTTTCACATGGTGCCCCATGGTGTTTGGTGTCCACATATTAAATTCTAAATTCTTCACTGAACTATATGTGACTACACAGACATTGATTCAGCCAGACTGGTTGGCTGATACATAGTCACAATTCTAGTCTTAGTATAAAAAAATCTTTGAGGTCTTTTAGTTTGCTGAATATCAGGTACTTAAATGCATGTTTCTCTTTCTCTGCTTGCAAGGCATCGTTCCCACAGTTATCCTGTTTCATTTATTCCAACTAGATCAAACTGCTGCTGGATAGGAGGAATGTGTCATGCGATATGTACACATGAAGGCTCTATGCAGTGCTAATGGAAGCAACTTGTTTGAGTGGCCTATTTATGAGCACCTCGCATGAGTCATGGAGTGCTCTCCACATTTACCGGCTGTAATGCAGCCAACAACACAACAGTAGAGCTTCAGATGATTTGTTGATGTGAACGCAAACTGAAAAAATAATATGATTCACTATTCTTGTGCAGAAGAATAGAAGCAGTAGTCTCACAAAGATGGAAGTCATAATCTCTTTTTGATGTAACATGAAAAACATAAATGGAAACTATTTTAATTAATTGTGTTTGTGTGAAATTTTCTTCAGCACATATTACGGTAATCAGTTTCCTGTCACAGTCTGCCCTTGATCCCTTGATAATCTTACTGAGTGCTTTTCAAGTCGCCTTATCCCTGCACTCATTTTATTTTTCATCTTGTCCTTTCGAGTTTTGCTTTGGTGTGACATCAAAGAGGTTGCACTACAATCACGCTGCATTTCTCTTTCAAGTAAAGGCAGATAATAGAACAAGATTACTGCCAAAAGTGATTTGTTAAAGTGCATTAGAATAACTGCTGAAACTTGGCAGCAGGCCTATTACATCAGAAGGACTGCTATGAATTACACCTGTATGCAGGAGATAGGTTTGACAGAAAAGGTGCATACTGCCAGCCAAATGTGAAGAAGCAAACAGTAGATTCCTTTTTTTTTTTTTTATATATATATGTGTAGCATGGATGTGTAATTTGTCTCTCCCTAGGGCCCATGAAAAACATCACTGCCCCATGGATAGCTGTGAAATATATGAAAACAGTCTGAAAGGGTTGTTTTTCAGTAGCAACAGTAAGAAAATAGAGATGACTCATGAGTTGAGACTGAAATGGACGAACAGGATCATGACTCTCCCGCTTGAACCTGTCTGAATCATCACTTTATTTCCTCCCACCTTTAGGACACTTTATGTTGCCTCATAAAAGGGCGAGTTGTGTTTGACCATGTGAGAGACTGAGCAATCTGCCACACAGAGAGCAAATCTGCTATATTTAGCTGGGCATATGCTGTGACATATCAAACTACAAGGAAAAGTCGCAGCAAGGCAGGTTGTAGTGCAAGGCTCAAGTTGTGAAGTGGCACAAGTCTCTATAAATACTTCAAATTGTGTGTATTCATAATGTGCAATAAATCCCCTTTAAAGTCAATTTAAAAAAAAAGAGATGGGATGTAAGGATCTAATAGGCAACAGGTATAGAGATATCAAACAAATATAATGTTTGGTTTGAGTCTACTTATGGTAACAAATCCAGACAGGAAGCAGTGTTGTACAAGTCAACTAACATGACTGCAACAATGGCTCCGTCATTAACAAGACAGAATAATCAAACTAGTGCCAAGAAATCTCTGAAACTGATTTTAATATCTTCTTAAAAACACATTTAGTTAACAGACTCCTGAAACAGAATTGAAGAAGAATAGCAAACACTGAAGCAGTAAATACCAAAGTATTCTGACATCCAGTCCCAAGATTTGATACAACATAACTTCTCTCATTAGACTCTCGCTGCTGGTAAATGCCAGAAACCGTTGAGCCTCATGGAATAAAATTGCAACACATCTTGAAGTCTCATGCCCAAAACCAAATTTCAAGATAATCCTAGACATGAGCAGAGTCACAGAATCAGTGAAATGACTTTATTCTTCTTATGCAGGTAACTTACTCATTCTTTAAAAAGTCTCTACACTACACTGCAATATAACTGATTTCACATGCAACTTGTAACTATTACAGGAATGATATTAATGTGTATGTGTAGACAATAATTTTTAGACACAAGCTTGATGTACAGCAGGAAATTATCTCTAAACACAAACTAATTATGGTGTTTGCCGTTATCATTAAAGAATTAAACTTCTGTCTTGAGGAGATAAATTGATAAGCTGTACTGTACGTACGAGAATTCTTTTATTCTTTTATTGTTATCAGCAACAGACTCGCCAAAATTAAAACTGAATATTTACCAACCATTATGATTGGTTTTAGTACCATTAAAGAAGGTGCTTTGCTATCACTCTAGCTAAAAACAACAGTTAGAGAGTCACGGCTTAACAAAAAAACTTGCTGTAAACTGTGTATTCTCTACACACATGTAGAAAGCTGCCTTTTGCATTCAAATCATCAGAGACATTAATCACTGAGATGTGTGCACCCATCACTGATTGTCTATATGAAGGAAAACAAAAACAGTAAAGTAAGTGATGTACAGACTAAAGTAAACATGAGTCGAGTCTGAATCCTTTCATTTGCAGATGGCGTGAACCAGTCACCTGAGCTCATCCACGGAGGTTTCTGTTTGTATTCCTCTTCTGCCCCCCTCCTCTCTCCTCTTCCACTGCACTAAAAGTCCATCTGCAACACAAAGTACATTAAACAAATGGCTCTTGCTTTAAAATGTTTCTATATGACATGTACTGGTTGACACCCATTGAGGCAGATCTGCCATGTAAAATTAAATCTATATTATATATATAGATTATATATTACACAATGTATTTTTTTAGTAAGTAACACTAAGATTCACTAAGAAAGGGGTAACAGTGTTGAGTCTGTCTTACTGTGGTAAAATGAACAATGCAGCTGATGGCAATGATGAGGAGGCCAGTGACGATAGAGGCGACAGCAACGTAGAGCGCGTTCCTTCCCAGTCGCCTGGAGCCGTCATAGTCCCCTCTGTAATAACTGTTTCTAGACTGGGAAAAAAAGAAATCACTGTAAAGCATAAAAACTCACTGACAAACCTGCTAAAAATGCTTCTCCTGAAAATTTTAAGTGACATGCGCAGCTTTCTAACATGTCTGTGAAATTCCTGTTTAAATGTTTCATTTGTGGCTTATTTTAAGTTTGACCAGCTAAAAGTTTATTTCCATCCACAGGCAGCATGAAAATTTCATTTAATTTCCCAAAGTGGCAGATGAAGTAAGTTTGTTTGATGGGCAGAGCAGGTGTCTGTGTGACTGGGTTACACTGTGTAAGTGCTACATTTAAAGCAGCCCAGACAAGAACATGTCATTTCTCTCTAACTCATTATTTCCTTAATGTTAGACCACAGTGCATGCATAGTCTAAGATGATTTATGAAGTCCCATAAGCTGATCTAAGTTTCATCGTTTACACCTACCATGATAGAGAAGATTAAGGCCACAATGTTGACAGGGTACGCAGGGCAAAAGCATGTAAAAATGGTCAAACAAAGGTAGCTTTGAAGAGGAGGTGGAGGTTCCTGCTCCTCTATAGAACCACGATCAAAAAATGCACTCCCACTTAGGGAGCTTTTCACCTGCGAATTTAGCACTCCAAGTGCCATTGAATCTGACAGCAGGAGGTGAAAACAGGCAAATTTAAAAATCTTAAAGAAAAACAGAACCTGAAAAGTTATAAATCCAGCACTAGGAGTTTAAGTCCAACTTTTAACTAGAAAAAAATGAAACCAGAAGCTTAAAAGTCACCTTGATAAGCCTGATGTTCTATGTTGGGTCTAATCCTCTCTCAAAGCTGGAAAAAATGAAGTTTGCAGGGAGAGAGGGAGAAGGAGAGAGGTGGGAGAGGATCACTAACCCTGCTGGCCTCCATCCAGAACTCTGACCCTGGTACAAGTGTGAGGGATCAGACTCTGTTTACCACTACTGGCAGCCCACAGAAACACATTCAACAGCTAGTCGCTGCAATGTAATGCGGATGAATGTTTTTAACACAGCATAACACATACATAGATTCTGATTCAACCCCCTTTTTTGAGTTTGTCATGTTAAAGACATGAAAACACAGATAGGAGTGCATATGGAAACATGTCCTCCAGTTACATTCATTGTATTTTTTACTCTGTCACTCTGTCGACTTTATCTCCTTTAAGTAGCCTTTTAACATAATGTTTCCTTGAGGAGTCCAGCCACTCTCTATACAGAAAGCAATGGCCATGCTCTGCATGACCTTTTGCACTTTTGGTAAAGTAATGTGTCACTGCATCAAATCTGCAACTAGAGGGATCTTTTTGGACACTTTGACTAGGATTCACCAAAATCAAGGGGGCTTTAATCATAGACCATATATAAAAAGTGGACATAGGCAATGTGATGCTTTGTGGAATACCTATTTTGAAGTCACAGCTTTACCATTATGGCTGTTCTAATTTTGGGGAGCCAGAAATGACCATATTTGGTACTGTGCAAAAGTCTTGAGACACCATCATTCCTTTATATTTAGCTAGGAAAATGGGAAATAGGTGCAGCAGTTTAATGAAACATGTGCAAACATACATGGAAATATAGTATATAAGGCAAAAACAGAGTTTGTAAAATTCTAACAAGCTTGAAAATTAATAATTGGTGAGACCACCTTTATTCTAACACTGCCTGAACTCTCTTAGAAAGCTTTCTTTTAAGTAGTCTTCAGGAATAGTTCTCCAGGCTTCTTGACGGACATTCAAAGCTCTTCTTTGGATGTCGGCTGCCTTTTGTTCTGTTCTCTGTCAAGATGATCCCACACTGCTTCAATAATGTTGAGGTTCAGGCTCTGGGGAGGCTAATCCATGACTGATAGTGCTCCATTGTGGTATGCCTTTACTGCATTGGCTGTGTGTTTGGGGATCATTATCATGCTGAAAAATGAAGCCGTTGCCAATCAAATGCTTTCCTGATGGTATTGGATGGTGGATCAAATTCTGACGGTACTTTTCTGTGTTCATAATTCCATCAATTTTGACAGGATCTCCAGCACCACTGGCTGAAATGCAGCCCCAAACCATGACAGAGACTCCACCGTGTTTTACAGATGGCTGTAGACATTCACTGTTGTACCTCTCCTGACCTCCTCTGTACATATTGATGACAATTTGAACCAAAAATTTCAAATTTGGATTCATCACTCCATAAGACCTTTTGCCACTGATTTTCAGTCCAGTTCTTGTGTACTTTGGCATACCTCAGCCTTTTCTCCGTTTTCCTTCCTTAAGAATGGCTTCTTGACAGCCACCCTTCCACTGAGACCATTTCATTTATTGTTTGAAAAAGTTTAGTTTTAGTTTAGTTTTTATTAGTTTCAATGTTAGTTTTAGTCTTTTTTAGTATTATTGTATTTAGGGCATATGCCAGAGGGAAGATTTAGGAAAATCAGTATAGATATTACAATATAAACACAGGACTCCATGAAAGCAGTTGACTCAAAGTCTTGTAGACATCCAAAGTCTCAATGAACATGTTCATCAAAGCCTCATCAGGGAAGTTGTGATAACAAATTTTTTACCAAATTAACAAATACTAAAACTAAGGATATTTCCTCTATATTTTTATTTTATTTTAGTTATTTTTCCAAATTCACAAAATCATTTCAGTTAGTTTTAATTTTTTTCCAAAGTCTAGTTTTTATTTTTATTTTAGTTAACTAAAATTCTTTTCACATCTAGTTTTAGTTTTTAGTTTAGTTTTAGTTAACTATAATAACCTTGGGGTGAATGAGCTCTGCTGCCTCTGTAATGTGGAATGGAGCGGGTGCAATGGATTGTCCATGATGGAGAGCAGTTTGTTCAGTGACCTCCTGTCCCTCACTGACTCAAATGCTTCCAGTTTGTTGATCCTGCTGGCATCTCTGGCACTGATGCTGCCCCCCCAGCA
>VUQI01006877.1:10648-25434 GCA_015106735.1 Paratilapia polleni
TCCTCCTCTTTTCCTTCTCACTTTCTGCCAAGCTATTCCTATTCAGCTCTTTGTTGTCTGCACCCTCAACTGCATTTAAATTAATAATTAAAGTGATCCTCAAAGAATGTCTGTGACACCACCTGCTAGCTTACTCAATGTCTCTGAGCCTGGTTTGACAAACAAAATAGAAAGTCTTGAAATGCACTTGTTTTCATTTCACCCCACTGGACCTGGAAAATATCATTGTTTTAGTTGGTTGTATTGATGAAAGAATTATAACACTTGAAATGCACACCTCATATGTCCCGCTCAGGGCTGTAAAGCACCAGGAGATTTGAAAAATATGTCATTATTTGTTCAAGAGAAATTTGAAGAAGCCTTTGCAAATCTTAGTCTCAATCACTTAACATAGTTAACATAACCTATACTTATGATTGATGGGTTGCTGGAATAGTATGAATAGTTCAATTTTAGATGCCAACATCTTGCAGAAATGCCTAAAAACACATTAAAAAATGTTTTGTATCACGCAGGTACTGTTGGATATGAACAGCAGACATCAGTAGACAGTAGCCTTGTCCTTTCTCAAAATAGCTATTCAAAAAAAAAAAAAAAAGATACAGGTGTCATAAAGTTTTATTACACAATGCCAAGTTTCCATATGGTTCGGAAGCATCTTAACATAGATGGAGGAGAGCAGACAGCTGCCACTTTGCTGCAAACATAGATTACCTGGTTTGGAACAAATGAAGCGCAGAAGCACCAAACATGCTGTAATTGTTGTCTTTCCTGACTAAATCAATTCCCCACTGACACCCGGAGCCCTGTGGGTTTCCTGTTAGTTTGCAGAGGCTTATGTAATTGCCGAATAAAAACCCCACAGCAACTGCTACAGTATAATTGTATCTCTTTCCCCCCCAAAATAAAACACCAAAACTTTGTATGACTATGAAGATGCACTCCCATCCCAGCACACAGCCTTTTTGTTGCCTCTGAAATAATAGCACCAACATAATCTAACAGCCTAAATACAATTAGGAAAAATTTAATTTTTCATCAAAAGGTTAACTGTGGTGTTTAGATAAGCAAGATCCTGCTTATGGGAAAAAAAAATCATGTGTATAGAGTTGCAAACTCACATCTCAAGTCAGCACACTGTGAATCTTTTTGATCTACATGATCTACCTACTGTCTGCTCCGCACACACCTGTGCTGATTTACGCCGGTGCAGAAATTAAATACACGATATCTCATGGACTATAAGGTCATGTTAGGTTGAGGAAATGGCGTGTCTAGACTTCATAATAGCTCAGGACGGGATATCTTCTTCCTGATTTACTCGCTGTATTTTTACAGTCACTTTGAAACATAATGGCACGTCAGAGACATATTGGAAAGCTTTACTAGCATATTATTTTACAGGCCATCAGATCACAGCTCCAGCACTTGATGAAATATGTTTTAACCTAGTTAACCTGTAAAGAGAATCTCACTGAGCACGATCTGTAAGGCAGCTATGAAGAGACATGATATAATCTTTTTTTTTCTTTCTTTCTAGAAAATAGATTTTGGGTTGGAATTAGGCTATTTTTTAAAGCAGTTTAAAGGAGGGTCAATGTCAGGAATGACAATGAGGAAGAAATGGGGAGAAAAAAGGTAAACCATGAAGAGTAATGGTCACTGTGGCTTTATTTAGAGAACAAGTCCCAGAGAGAATGTGTCAAGTTATGCCCACTGTCATGTAGAGAAATTTGAAAATGTTTATATGTTAAGATTTTTTCTTTACACAGTTTGGAAAGAAATGGGGTTCATTGGTTTCAGCATCCCAAGTGTGAAGATTTAATGCTCTTCTTTGTAATTTTTAGTTAACTAAATATCTGTGGGTTTAGAAGGTTTTATCAGAACAGCAACAGCAGAAAGCAAGAACTTTGAAGATTGATATATTTTTTGCAAGTAATTCAGAATTACTTTTATTTTAATTATAAAGAATTATTTTGGTATGTAAGGTTAAGAGAAGAGTAACAGTCAGCTCTTGGTATACATTGCTTTATGCATAGACAGTGTTGCAGAAAAAGTACTTCAAAAACTTTATGGAACTTTACAAGCAGAATCATCACAATATGAGCACCTACACTCGTTTGTAAACTCACTGTTTTGAATGACCGTCACCATCTTGTTTTTTTTTTTTTTTTTTTGGAGCTGGAAGTAACCACATTTAGATGAGAGGGTGGAGTGTTAAGCTGTCACGTAACGCTAGAAAACGTGGTTAGCAAGGTGCATTCATAGATACCTGCTAACTAGTCCTAAGTAACAAGTAAAATACTAGAACTACACTCACCAAAACTGAAACAGAGTCCTTGGATGGGCTGTTAATGCAAATAATCACACAGTAATCTCATAATCTTCTCTAAATATCTAATAATATAACACCTCAAACACAGTCTAGTTGTCCAATTCAGTGATTTGAATAAGAGCTCAGTCACACAGACCTAGAAACTGTTCGGTGATCCCCTGGCAGCCTCCATTTGCTAGGGAAAACGTGTATTCCCCGACCAGTTGGTGAGTGTTTGCTGGAGGTTGTTGGCTGTCACTAGGTGAAACTGATTGCAAAGCGGGTGCTGCACCAAAAACCTCCCTTTGATTGCTTTGGTTGCTAGCAGATTGCCACAGTGAGCCATAAACCATGTGGAAGGTGCCAACTTATCTGCAAACCCTGCCCAACTACTCACCGAGCAGCAGTGAAACTTGAAATAGTGTGACGCAAACCGTAAATGAAGAATGTTCGCCTTCAAAGTAAATGTTGTGGCTTACTGCTGCAACCATCATATTTCCAAAGGCACAACTTTTATTTTGAAGGCAAACATTCTCTGTTCCCAGTTTGTGCCGCAATTGTTTCATTAGTGCTCAGAGAGTGGTTTACAAGTGTTTGCAGACAAGTCGACGTCTTCCATATAAACTGCGAACAATCGTGGCAATCTGCTACTGACCAAAGCAATCACAAGGAGGTTTTTGGTGCAGCACCATATACATCTTTGTGACCAATTTCACCTAACGAGTCCCAGCAACTTCCAGCAACCACTCATCAACCAGCTGGGAAATACACATTTTTCCCTAGCCAGAGGTGGTTGCCTGGGGGTTGCCAACTGGTCTCTAGGCCTGTGTGACTGGGGCCTTAGTTGAGCTGAAGCCTAGCAGACAGCTAACGCCTGCAGCCATCTGTGTTGACATTGACCTGTCAGTCAAAGTGGCCAATAAGGTGAATTTAAAAAAAAAATTACCATTGTTATGTAGAGGGAGATTAGTGATACAGACCATTTTTGCTTTTTCTTTTTTCTTTTTTGTAGTAGGTTCTAAACATATTTATTTCTGCTCCAAAGTTGGCCATTTAACATGGAAGTCTATGGGGACTGACTCATTTACAGCCAGCATCAAGTGACCATTTGAGGAACTGCAGTTTTTAGCACTTCACAGAGTTTGCCACTCAGCTTCAGCTTTCTTCCGACTTGACAACAATAGTTTTTCTAGATCTAGACAGAATTTCCTACCTTATGCCAAGATTGCATAAAAAATTAAAATCTAATCCAAGCTGCAAAATGTCACTCAAGACCTGCTCTTTTTGTCTCATGTATTCCAGGATTGACTTTTGTTTGTTTAGTTTTTTTTTTTAGTATGGATGCAGTTGTCTTAGAGCTGTCACAAAATGTGTCAGTTACACTGTGCTTGGTTACAGGCTTGGAAAACACAAAAAGATGATCACAGGAAAAAAGTTGGAGACAAGTGAAAGTTCACTGGCCATGTTTGCAAAAGATGCATCTCATGATAAAAAGCTCATTCTTTGCCTGCACTGCAATGTGAGCCTGGTGTTTTCAAATGTATCTACTTTGGAGAGATTTTTGGAAAACATCACTAAGAACATGCTGGCTTAGTTCAGATTGAGGGCCAAAACAAAGAGAAAAGCGTTTTAGAATTTATCAGGATTTATGTGGTCCTTAGAGTGAGAGGGAGAGAATGAAAAGCAGAGATAGAGAAATGAGAGAACATGGGAGAAGATATAAGAATTTAGTAGAATCTGGGCAAGTTGAGGGGGGATTACAGCCAAATAAAAGTGAAATAGAGTGAGTGAATAGATGGAATAAGTGCCTGTTTCACTAGAGGAGAGCAGACCCCAGCAACTTACTCCTGGATGGGTCGATAGATATGAGCAGGGAGCTGCTCGAGTAATTGAGTAGAGTCATTGGGAGTGTGAAAAGCACCAGGGCAGCAAAAAATAGCCATAACTCAATGGGATTGGAAGTGAGATTTACAATGTGTGTGATCAACAACAAAGATTCCTCCATATCTGAGTCAACCAGAGGAGCAAAAATCTGTGGCTTCATCCCAAGGAGCAGCAAAGGCACCTTGTAAATATTTGTTGGCAGCACTCGAGCTATGACACTCACCATCAGTGCCTGGATCAATACCTTCATCTCCCAGATGTCATCCCTAAGCTTTTGGGATAACAGTGAGAAAACCTACTGGGGCCCATGTTTTACTAGATTGTCTAGAAGGAAAGCATAGGTATCCACATGATTTTGTGTCTGCTGAATTTTCATTTACAAAATGACAGAATCAGTCATAGCTGTCTCACACAGCTCCACGTGACTGTGCAAATATGTTGAGGCAATATGGGAAAATGTCATCTGCATCAGTTTGAATTATGGCCCATGTTTTATTTTGTGTACAATGTGTATTGTTAAGCCTGGGGCTACCTTGACTGGTAGCAGTTCATGCTTCATTAACTGAAACAATACACTTGTGTGACATTTTCTGTATGCACTTTTCATAGTTTATGTTATTCCAGTCACTCACATGGGGCAGTAAGCATTTTTACAGCGGGTGGAGATAACCATACTATGACTAAGAAAGGCAGTTCCATGCACAGCAACCCACCCACCCCTTCTGTCTCCCTTCCCTTCCCACTTCCCGTGTGCCCCCCCCCAGCCTCGTCTCAGGCATGAAAAAGTGAAGATGGGCTGTGGCATTGGCTGCCATTCAGCCTGACTCTCTCATCGGCCCCACAGAATGCCTTTCAGGGTCCCCCAGAGTAACAACTGCTGCGTTTTATTACACCGTGAAATGGAGAGTGAAAGAGCGCTCTGGATGTTCCTACTTAACCATGCAGAATGTGTCACCATTGGGCAGGAAGATAAGAGGACAAAGGGGAAATCAGCCGCCCAAATGCTTTTGTTAAGACTAACAGCTCAAGTCCATAGAAACAACACTCTTGTTTACATCTCTGAGAAAAGGAAAACATTTGTGTTTTTTTTGGAGTGAAATTTGTCCTGAAATATGTTAACATTACATAGAATAATTACATGCATTCCTTGTGGTACTTAAACAGATGGTAGCTGCGATGCCAGCCTGAGAAATTTGCCTGAGGGGGGCCCGATGCTGGCACCCAGACCCAGCACATACACTATGTCCAGCTCAATTATATTCCCTACTAAAGTTTTGTGGTGTATTTTCCCAGATTATGTTTCAGATGTCAAACACCAGCTGCTGGTGGTGCATGAAATGTAAATGTTTGAGTACTTCAAGTCTCCAGAGGATCCACCGATACTCACGGTGAGACCACGTATAACTCCAGATGTGGTGCTATTCATATAGGACGTTTTACACAGGTCGTAGGCATAGATAGACTGTATTTAAAAGATAGACAAAGCCACTGTGACGGCACCCATTAATTTATGAAATCCTCGATTTTAAGATTTGCTTGGCACCACTTTGGCATTTGGAGTCAGAAGTGACAACAGATGTGACATTTGGACAGCAGAGTGCTATGTTATCAGCTAATGCTAACAAACATGGTTAGCAAGCTGCATCCATAGACTGTATGGGTGCATCTCAAAGTCACAGACAATCTGCGAATGAGTGCTAAGTAACAGACAATTAAAAAAACTTGCATTTTACTCACTGAAACCAGAGCACAAATGTGTTGGATGATTGTTAGTATAACTACCCGTACAGCAGGCCACATTATTTGTCAGATAATTGCATTAAAAAAATAAACTCAAAAAGGCACTAAAACCACATACACAGTCGATGAGGGCAGTTCAGTGATTTGAATTGGCTAAGGTAATGTCTTGTCAACACACAACCACAGACAGTATAAAACATGGACCGTAGCCTCCAGGTCAGCAAATTGAAGCCAATGCGGAAGTGCCTTAAACCCGCATTTTGTCTGAAGGCCACCAGATGGCGATAGCTGTGGTTGCAAAAAGGCTTCAGGTCCTATAGAAGTCTAGGGGAAAACACCTTTCTGTCTTGACCTCTTTAAACACTTTCCTGTGTTTGCAGCCTCAGTCACTCATTTTGGGTCATATTGAATAAATAGTTAATATATTTTGTAAATCTTGGTCATACTGTGTTTCAAAATGGAGGATTATCTGTGGTATGAAACCACATACGTATTAGCTAACGACTTGTCTTTCACAGGTCGTTAGCCAATGAGCGTGCGGTTTCACGATCAGACCCGCCCCCTCCTCGTTACATACGGTGACGGGGAGGGGCGGAAACACTCATCTTGAGGATTCAAAATGGAACTTGAGAAACCAATGGGTAACATCACAGTAGCTAGTGTAGCTACTGTTTATAATGTCTTTGCACACAACTGTGGGTCAAAGTGCCTATGCATCTAATAATGCATGTCTTTCAGCCCCCTGTACAGTTGTCATGAAGGGGGAGGTTAGACCAATACCATTGTTGTACCAGGCTGTAAACATGGTTATTCCTGCTCCAAAGATTGGCATTCTAACATGGAAGTTGTGGGGGATTGACTTGCTTTTGGAACCATTTGAAATCTTTAGTTCTCAATTTGAGATCTTTGACGACTTTAATATGGGGCTTCATTTTTCAGTCTTGCTTGATGATGATTTAGGATTTTTGTGTTCGTTATATTTAACATTCAGTGGAAGAATTCTCATTGACCAAAGGTCAAAAAACCACATTTTTTAAATCAACATATATAAAAACTGAAGAACATTAATTCAGGATGGTGAGGGTGTGTATCTGCCAGGGATGGGGTGGAGGTGGTACACCTCCAAGAAATTGCACAAGAGTTTATAGAAAATAAGTCACAGCCCATCCAAAAGATTATTCTGGCAGCATCAGTAACATGGTTTAGATTGAGCACCAAACTGTGTAAATAGGAATCAGGCACTTGATTGATGAGAGCACCTTTGTAATTATATCCAGCCGTCCTATTTGCTTTGGCAAGACATCTGTCGTCGGTCCTCATCTTCCCTCCTTAAATGTCAGGTTGTGGGTGTGGCTGCGGAGAAATGCTGACAGACTGTCAGTTTTCAGAACACCTGCAGGGAGCTCTGCCTCGACACAGATGCTTATCTTTGTGTCGTTGATGATATAGCCACTCGTACAGCAAAAACAAGTAGAACTCTGTAGTTTTTGCTAGTTAAGAACTTTTGCCCTGAAGAGTTATATTAAAAAAAAAAAGAAAAAGAAAAGACTGTTAGAGTGAGACAACACTAAACCCACAGCCAGCATTCTGATCTGTGTTGCAATATCCATGGTACGCAATGTGCTGTGTTAATTCATGCTGCTTGGCACACAAGCCTGAGCATCTCGGGGTAACGATGATTCTATTTTCACTCGTGCAGTTGTGATTGTGGTGAACCAGAAAGGGATTCGTCCTCAAGAAAAGCCAATGGAATGCATTCAGTCCATGCACACAAGATCTTTCAATGAGTAAAATGAGCTTGATCCCCAGGCTTATGTGTGTGTGTTCAGTGATTTGTAGAAGGGATTTGGGGGCTTTAACATGTGCGTCTACTGGCAGAATGTCCTTTAGACACTGGTGAAACACACAGTTATTGCCTCAACACCTCATTGTTACAGCGTGGGGCTTGTATATGAGCCTGGGATGCTGAGGTTTGCTGCTGCTGCGCCACAGCCTCTGCTCCCTCAGGGCACAATTGAGAACAGAATTAATGATATAAGGTCACCGTATTATGAATAGCAGATGATTTTAAAAAGGCATAGAATGAGGCATAACTTGGACAGTGCAACTGAGCTCATATGTCATCTTAAGTCTCCGAGGTGTTACAGTGGTTTCACCTGATCAGCTCTGTAGAAACCACATTAGTTTCTCTTGGAGCTCTCTGCTGTCATAACCCAGTGGGGTGTCCAATTTTTCCTCTTGGCACTCTATATTTTATATTACTGGAGTGATATCTATATTGCTATGAAGTAATTAAGAAAATACCTTCCCTCAAAGCCTTCTCCTCTCTCTGGAACCAGCCTGTTTAACACTCAACACACTGTCCACACAGTTTGTCAGCTGCTTGAGACAGGGTTGGGTAAAGGAGAGACAGAGAAGCAGAGTGCTGGCAAACGTGTGCATGGTCCTGATTGCAGCTCGCTCCTCCAGAAGCAAGGTTTATGTTTCATCATGCGCCCGTCCACCACACTCCATAAAAAGCAAATAAACTTTTCTCTGGCAATGGGATAATAATGACAGAGCTGGCTAATGAGTGAATTAAAGAGTAATAACTAAAACTCTGGCTCCCAGCCTGAGATGCAAAATTTCTTACATCAGCTCCAATGTTTAATGCAGTCACTACAGTAGGTGCTCTGATTTAATCACTCTTTGTACCTTACTCTTTGTGTTGTTCCCATAATCTGTTTTCAGGGCATTTTTCTAGCCAAAAGTCGACCTTTGCTGTTGGCATGCCTCTATGTCATATCTCCCTCTACTACTTACCAACATATTGGACTGCTCTAGATTAGGAACGTGGGAGAATGTGTTCAAAATTTACTGTTGTACCTACTTTAGCCACGCTGTAGCTGGTGAAGGAGTCTAAATTAAATAGGGTTGAATGAGTGGCTTTGGCAGGTCTTTGGTGTGGTTTGGGTTGCTCCCAGTGCAGTACAGAAGCAGCCTGGCAGTGGTTTCACTGAGCTTGCTCTTCTTTTTCACACCAGCCCTCAGTGGCCAGGAGCAGGAGCACATGAGACCCTAGCTTTTCTCAGTCCCAGTCTGAACACATTCCTTTTCCTGAATCAGGATCTGCCTGATTCTATCGGACATGCATGGACCTTTTTGTTACATTACATTCACCTTTATTGAATTTGATTTGTTCAGGGTGAGCAGCTCTAGATAAAGAAAGAGGAGTTTGACTAGAATCGTGAACTTTAATTTCAAATGTTATCATCCCGAGTTATGTTTGGCAAAATGAGTAAGAGCTGCAGTCATGCTGAGGTTTTTCTTTTATCCCGCACCTATTTTGAGCATTCAGTAAATTTGTTCCACGTGTTAAAAAAGGGAATCCCAAGAACATTAAACCAAGTGTATCATTTATTAAATGCTCTCTGTTCAGCATGGTAAAAAGAAGGGAGCTTAGTGCCAGTGCCAAAGTGTATCAAGCCCAGACATGTGCAGGGGAATTGGCAGGACGAGAAGGAGGTGTAGACAGTATGGGAGGCTAGTACTGTTAAGGCGTGAAGAAAGAATCTGTCAGGGCCCACACCATGCAAAACCCTAGCATGAGTAGATTTTTTAGAGACAGCCTGACAGACAGACTTTCCCCTTTATTTGTTTTTATAGAAGACTGTTTATGTCCTTTCAAGGTATGCCCAGTATCTGTAACAAAAGGGGGTGTGTCTTGTTGTTGCGAGGTGGTAGGGGAAGTGCCTGAGTGAGGTGCCTGTCAGCCCGCCACAGTGCACAAGCACAAGAAGGCACCATCTCCACAGCAGTAGCTCTTTGATGTGGCGGGTTCTTTGAAGAACTGACACCCTTCTCCTTTTCACAGTGCCTGGAGCCCTGCAAAGAATCCTGGGACCTGAAGGAAAACCAGTGCCAAGATTTATGTGAGGTATGTCACTGCCACAAATACTGTGGTTGCCTCAGATTTGAGCTTTTGAGCTTTTCAGACCTAGTGGGAAGATTCAGTAAGAGGAAAGTTTGAAAGGGGTGTGAAGTAACTGTTTTTGCACTGCAACGACACCCTCTGTGAATCTAAGCTGTTTAATTTACTCACTGCTCCAGTGACTCATAAGCTGAAATGTAAACAGGACAGTCACTGTTAGCTCACAGCCCTGCCTGTTGGTATCCAGGCAGGTTGCCCTTAAAAAGTGATCTGACTTACATTTTTCTCTCCTTCTTCTCCTTTCTTCTACCTCAGCCCCTCTTTCCCAAGAAGCACTATGAGTGTCTCACTAGCTGCGAGTTCCTAAAGTCTGTGGAGGGAGTGAAGCAGGGTGACTGCCCTGCCCCAGAGAAGGCCAGTGGCTTTGCAGCAGCCTGTGTGGAAAGCTGTGAGGAGGATGGAGAATGTTCATCTGTCAAAAAGTGCTGCTCCAATGGCTGTGGTCACACCTGCCAGCTACCCAAGAATCTCTACAAAGGTAATGGTAAAGGCAGATAAAAGTGCATCACATTATTTTATACTATTCTGCAACAAGAAGTTGCTGTGAAAATCCTTAAGAATTTATACATGGTTCATTTGGCACCACCTTTACTTTCTGGTTGTTTAATGAATACAACAGCAAACACTCTTTCAGCAGCTACTTTGTATCAGTTTACAGTGAAAACAGCCATTTTGAAACAAGTCATTTTGTTTGACCTGACTTCATCATATCCATGGTGCAAGTAGTTTTCCAACCACAGCAGGGCACATTAAAAGTTTGTTACCTTGCTGAGGAGCTGGAGGAGCACAGCGCTTTGCCTCTGGCTGCTGCTTCTTGTTCCATTACTGAAATATTTCAAATGATTTACTGATGGAAAAAATGCATTTGTTGATGCATTTTTGATAACTAATAGTGGTCACTGCTATTGCAGGTGACAAATGCACGGTGTTTCCTGTGACACATTTAAAGCCCGCTGTGTTTTGCCATGCTTTAAATGTGAAGCATCACCAGTGTGAGAGTAAATGGTAAACAAAGAGACTGTTGTCACTGAGACAAAATTTAAATGAGTAAAGCCTGATTAAATTAACATCCCTGGAATGACTAGACCTCCCACTGACAGTTAAGATGACTACATTAGAGAGGTCATTACCGAAGGTATGTACACTGACTGCCTAATGCTGACAAATGCTGACCACAAAAGGTAAACAAAGTGTGTCAAAAACGGCAATCTTGAGGATTATAACTTCAACATTCCTAAATTACTGTATTAATAGCAGTTTAGAGTAAGTCAAAACTAAGAATTAAATGGTTATATACTGTGTATTGTAAACAACTTTGAGTCTGTGATTTCTTAATATATCAACACCTTTATTTGCTTGTTTCAGGGTTGCAATTAACTGCAGTTCTGACTACGCTCATTAAAAACTAGACATCCAGGTCCTCAATTTAGTTTCCTTTTAAGTGGTATTTTGTATCAGCTTGTTCCAGCTGCTCATTGAAGCTACATCATGTTTACACTGAATTAAACATCTGCACCTAATATTTAATGTTTTGCTGTACCATTTTTTTTAGATGATTTTAAAAATCAGTGAATTTAAGACTAATAGAGGAAATGAAATCATTTTTTATGTTTCTGTAATGGTTAATCCACCAGTATGCGCAAGCTCCTTAATCAAAATTATATTTTTAATGCTAAAATTATTGTTGTTATCCGTGAATTTTCAAGTTTACTGTTTTACAAAAAAGCAGAAATTTGTTTTTGATTATTTTGATTATTTTTTGATTAAGATACCAAATTACTGTTATTTACTTGCATTCCTGAACAGAAAAATTAGTTTTAGTGTCTGAATGTTTTGCTTAATTTCTGACTTCTCAGAGAAGTGAGGTGTGCCGGCTCAAATTTGGGTATAAAAATGTGAATTCAATTTGAAATTCCTCACTCCTGTTCAACATGGTAAAACGTCGAGAACTCACTGAAAAAGAAAGAGTCCGCGTTAAAGCACTTTGTGATGCTGGATGGTCTTTCTCATTTTTATGACAGGTGGTCTAATAAATTTGTTAATCACTGTATAAAAGGAAAAAACAGTTTGTACAATTCTAACAAGTTAGAAAGTCAATATTTGTTATGACCACCTTTATTCTTCAACACAGCCTGAACTCTCTTAGCCAAGCTTTCTTGTAATTTCTTTAAGTTCTCCAGGCTTCTTGAAGGACACTCAAAGCTTTTTTTGGATGTTGGCTGCCTTTTGTTCTGTTCTCTGTCAAGATGATCCCACACTGCTTCAATTATGTTGAGGTCCGAGCTCTGGGGAGGTCAATCCATGACTAGTAGTGTTCCATTGTGTGTTTTTCTATCCAGGTATGCTTTTACAGCATTGGCAGTGTGTTTGGGATCGTTGTCATACTGAAAAATGAAGCTGTTGCCAATCAGATGCTTTCCAGATGTTATTGCATGGTGGATCAAAATCTGATGGCAATTTTACAAGATCTCCAACACCACTGACTGAAATGCAGCTCTAAACCATGACAGAGCCTCCACCATGTTTTACAGATGGCTGCAGACACTCACTGTTGTACCTCTCTCCTGACCTCCTCCATAGATTTCATCACTCCATAAGACCTGTTGCCACTGATTTTCTGTCTAGTTCTTGTGTAATTTGGCATACCTCAGCCTTTTCTCCCTGTTTCCCTTCTTTAAGAATGGCTTCTTGACAGCCACCCTTTCACTGAGACCGTTTCTGATGAGGCTTCAGTGAACAGTATATGGGTCAACTGAAGGGCCAGATGCATCTTTCAAGTCCTGTGTCGGGTCTTCGCTTGATTGTTTTTCCTATTTCTTAACTTTCAGATACTGTTCATCTGCTATAGATAGTTTTTCAGGCCTGCCACTTCTTAGTTTGTCCTCCACTTGTCCAATTTCCTCAAACTTAAAAAAATAAAAAAATCCCTCCTTTTCCTCTGGAAAAAGCAGCCAATGTCCAAAGAAAGACTTTGAAAGACCTTCAGAAAGCCTGGAGAACTATTGCAAGAAAGTCTGGGTCATTGGAAGCAAAATATAGAGAAATGAGGGGTGGCTCAAGACTATTGCACAGTACTGTATGTCTTTATTTAATAATTGCTCAATACAACTTACAAGGGGGACTAGATTACATAACACGGTTCATCAGCCTAACCTTGGATACTCTTTGCCTTTCTACTTTTCCTGTTCATTATATGGTATTTAATATCTGGTACTGGTTCAGTGCAATCATCATGTTTTTAATGTGATTAAGTGCTTCAGGTTGCATAATTTTTATAAATACTGTTGAACCAATTAATCCCTCTCTGTTAGACATTATTTCAAATCTCAGTGACGCAAACACAGATAATCTTGCAGGATTTTTGACAACTTGCTTAGAACCATAAATCTTTATTTCATCTCTTTACATTGTGCTTCACCCACACATTCCTCATTCCATTTCAGCTGTAAATGGGAATAGATCTTCAGCATTGAATTTGCAGGATAAGCTTGAGGGTTTTACAGACACAGATGTACCCAAGAATCTTTGCTCCAGTGAAATGGTTTAATAGTGCTGCCCAAGGCAACTTGATGTTCCACGGGTGCTGAGTCGTTATGTGAGAGAACCCAGGGCCCTTGAACTTGGAGATTGGAGCTGGAACTACATTATATACACTGTCAGCACACAATTGCTGGCACCCTGAGGCCATAACAAAGTTCAGGAGATGAAGCAGTGGTGGAAGCGTCTAAATCAAGCTTTGAACTGCTGCAGTGATAGACTGTAGTGTATGCTTTGAATCACACTTTAAGCATGTTTTACCGTGTAGTGTATTTAGTAGTGCATGGCTGGAGCATTTGATATGTCATTTTGAGCTTGTGCACACAGAAGAACATGGTAGCATTTATATTTGATTTGATCTTGAGGGACGTCATGGTGGATGTCATGCCCAAAAGGTGTACAGCACCTTAATCTGGAAAAGATGAAAGCAGGCGTAACCTTGAAAATTTCAGTACAGTGACCGAGTCAATGAAAACCATTCACCGCACTGTGAGACCTTCATATCGAGCAGCCTCCCTGCTGATTTAGTCCAAACACTGAGCTCATGACGGGTCGCCATCAGCACTACATTTACACTGAATTACACAGAGTATTCTGGTGAAAGTCTGGATGGAATTCCTGTCCCGGTCCTCAGTGTTAAAGGTCTAATTAGATGCTCATGGCTTAAAGAGCGTAATTGTTTCTGTGTGTGCACAAGTGTGCATGTAGTCTTCACCATGATGAGCCTTGATGCTGGAAGCCATTAGCAAACATAAGCGGGAAGAAATGGAGCGTTTCCCCCACTGAGATCACTCTCAGATGTGTGTGTTTGTGTGTGTGTTCAGGTTAGGGTCCCCAGCTCATGTCTAAGTCCCTGACAGAAAAAAACTTCAGTCTTCAAGATCACTGGACCCCCGCTGGGCTTTTGATGTATAACAAAGTTTCTTCTTCTTCTTCTTTTTTCTTTTTACATCAATAGGTTTCACATCATCCACTGCTCTCCAGTGTTGCCTTAGTTTTATTTGTGAAGAAGTGCCTCTCATAAAATATGCAGTGTGTATAGAAATAGAAATAACTAGCTTATTAGACAGACTCCCCTTTTGTGCTTCTTTCATTTTCATATAGTTCTCTCTAGTTTTCTCATTCTGTGGAAGAATAGGCACGGCATGTGATGCAACCCAGCGTGTTTTGCATGTTTTCTATTTCTGAGAGTTCCACAATATAGTGTGAGGAAAAAAAATGTGAATGTCAGAATTTAATTAAATGTAGTCATAGTCACACTGTCACAACAAGTCAGTCAGTCCATAAGCCCCCCCTTGGTTTACTGTAAATCATTGTGCTACACGCGGTATTTACAGTGTT
>VUQI01006883.1:6942-17708 GCA_015106735.1 Paratilapia polleni
AAAGCGCGGGGGGGGGGGGGGGGGGGATGTTTTTATAGGTCACCTGTTTAAATTATATTAAGGCTTAAAGTTTGCCTTATTGGGGGTGTGGCCTCTTTGACTGACAGGTGGAGTCCAGAAACCAATGGCTATGTTCTCCTCCTTTATTTAAACAGGGTCTTCGAAGTGGTCACCAAGAGATGAGAACTGCTCCTAGAAGGACTTTGATGTATTTGGTGGTCGTTGCATCAAACACCAGGCTGGAAACCAGCTGCTGTGCAGATGTGAGACCTGAGCTCGTTTCTGTCTTTGTGTCACAGAAACTGAAATCCTCCGCAGGTTTTTTCGGACGTTCTGTCATCAGAAACAGGAAGAGACATTCGCTCAGCGTGACATAAAATGGGCTTTAATTGGTGCCACTGACTGTCACGGCGTGCATCATCAAAGTGCTTGCTACCTGAATGCCACATACGCTGTCCAACACGCCATTAAAGCACAATGACATGAAGATACAGCAGCAAGGAGTGAGCATGTCAAAGCTTTATGGCAGTTAAGTCTATTGAGTCATAAACCCTCGTCACCAACGAAGAAGAATAAATGAACTCTCAAAGGATTTTCTACACGGCCATCTTTTTATTGATCTTTTTTTAATTCTATATTAGCACATAATGAAAGACAAACCCCAAACTACAATCAAGGCTCCTTACATCACAGTAATGTTCCTCTTATGTTTTATTTATATTGTTTTGTCCTTTGACTTCCTGTCTGCACAGGAAGTAGGGTTTCATCACACGGACATCTGCTGCTGGTCATCAGTTTCACCTATGATTGATCACATATGTGATCAGTTTTATGATGCAAAGTGGAGCTTAAGGACTGACAGTCCAACATGGATCTGTTGATCACATCTGGGTTCTTACAATACACGTGATAAATGTAAACACTTAAACATTGCTTTAAAGTGGGAGGAGCTTGTTTCAGACAGAGCATGAACTGCGTATAAAATAAATAAGAATGATTTTGAGCTGTGAATCATGCAAAGCTGCTCTAGCACAGTCCCAGACTAAAACCATGGAGGTGGAAGTGAGCAGTCCCTTTTAACAATAATCTGCTTCATTATATGACAGGAGACGGCAAGTATGACCTGAGCATGCTCACATCAACCTGCATGTTTCTATGTGCTGCTGTTGTTTTTTTTAATCATAAAAATGTCTCCTGTTCCTTATTTTTACAGGAACTGGTCCTTTGTCTATTTTTATCATTATCAGCTTTGATTTGATGGTAATTTTCTAATCACAGTTTAAGGACCTACTGTTCATACAGCATCCTCAAAGACCAACTTCTTCCAACCATCCAGGAGCAGTTTGGTGACAACCTGCTCAGTCTCCAGCCTGATGGAGCAAACGTGATAACCAAGCAGCTCAGAGACCATCAGGTTAACACTTAGGATCCATGGCCAGGAAACTCCTCACATCTTAATCCCATCCACAGTCTGTGGTCAGTCCATAAAGAGCAAAAGCTCACAAACTGACAACAAGGCAGGAATGATCTCCAGTCATCAGGATTTGGCTCAGAAGCTGAAATCCAGCATGAAGACTGAACACTAAGTTCTGACTCTCTGCACACATTTGATTTATTTGCATATAAAAGTCTTTGAAACTTGTGAAATGCTTCTGACTGTCCTTCAGTGAATCACAGAAACATGTCAAAAATAATCTGAATAAAAACTGAAGCAGCAAAGCAACTGCACCTGCAGGAAAACACGAGACAGGAAGGGCCGGTGCTAACTGCTTAGCCTTCAAAATAAGAGGATTGTCAGACAGTAAAGTGATTGTGATGTGTCAGAAGAATGAAAAAACAAAAATAAGAAAATAAAATATATACAGTTTAAACACTTTGTGGCTGGTAGTAAATCTGGGTTTCCTGTCTACTAACTGCATGTACACACATACATGTGTTCATAAATGGTAAATATAATCGGAGCTTTTCTTCATTCAGCGGTGGTTTTAGGAACATTTGGGATCTGTCGTGTCTGAAAAACATTGATGACTTTAACTTATTTCAGCACTTTGTGGGTTGTGTTTCTGTTCAGCTGCTCAACGTGTGGCCTCTGCTTACTGACTGACCCTCTGAGGGGAGATGCTGCCCCCCCCGATGGAGAATATCTGTCACGATAACAGAAACAGACAGCGAGGACAAAGGAATGCAGTGTAGAATCTGAGGTCAGAAATGGACCTGCTGCAGGTTCAAACCCACCTCAGACACATCGGATCAGCCGTCACCACATAATAACACCGCCACTGCCTGGCCCGCAGGGCGTCTACATCATTCACAACGTGCTCGCTCGCTCTGCGGCTCCTGCTTGGCTTTAATTTCATTTGTTGCGTCGTCCTCGGTCAGAGTTTCCCCTTCAGGACAGATCAGATCTGATTTAAACGTCTCTCAGCTCGCCAACGGTAAATCGACGACCTCTCCAATAATCTGCTGCGTTCAGATTTTTCTTTATTGGCTGCAGAAGATGGAGGGTTAACCCCCCGTTCTCGCTGCCGCGCAGAGTGAATCCCCCAGCGAACACTCAGGCCTGTAAATTGTTTATCAGACACTAATGCAGGAGCCTAATCCTATTTGCATTCATATTAGTTCCCCCGTATCGCCATCTGAGGGAATGACTTATTTCAATCCTTCTGAGGGGTAAATAACTTTATGCATGATATCAGTATCTTCATAATTCACATCAGTAAAGTCAATTTGGTTTAAGTGCTCCTGCGCCGTGTGCCGCAGAGCTTCAGAAGAAACTTATTTGGAGGCGGTTCGGATCAGTGAACGCGCTCACACGAGGGCGGGTAATGCAAATCTGTCAGAGGAACGCTGTCTCACGTGTTCCCCCCTCAGAGGAAGCTTCAGAGAAACCAGACCACTTCCTCCCACTCATTCAGTGCGGCGTCTGATCCTCAGCTGCCCGTTAACATGGCAGGACGCCATGCTGCAGGTCTGTCCCACTCATTGCCACATTAACTTCCTGTCAGGCTTCAATGACATAACGAACCTGTTTCCAGGTTGAAGTATCTGCTGCTTCCATTTTTAAAGGTTTGTACAGAGATGCACCCAAAAAAGCAACACAAAGATAAAAACACACAACGAAGGCTGGAAACAGACAGGACTTTATGTACACACACAACCAATCACAAAATCAGACACAGGTGGGAACGGGGCACAGGTGGAGACACTAAGGGCGGGGCAGATCATTACAAAGGAGGGAAACAAAAACAGGAAGTAAAACCAGAACAACACACACGAGAAAGCTGACCTTCACATTAAAAGAGGAAATAACCAAAAAACACAGAAGGCAGAACAACAAAACCAACTGACCAACCAGCAGCAGGGACTGAAGGGCAACGAATACATGACGCATATTTTTAGTGTTTAAAAAAGATCTCTAAATTTATGAGTGGATTTCTTATTTTTAGTCTCCAGATGTGGATTTTGAGTTGTTTTATGATCTGTTTGTCATCTGTCTATGGAGACCTGTCAGCCACCCCCTGGCAACCACCGGTCATTAGGGAAAAATGTGTATTCCCCGGCCGGTTGGCGAGTGTATGGAAGCCACCTTGTCTGCAAACACTTGCCAGTTACTCTCTGAGCTCGACACAAGCTGAAAGCGGAGTTCATTTACCTTCAAAGTAAAAGTTGTGCCTTTTGAAATATGTTGGTTGCAGCAGTAAGTTGCAGCTTTTACTTTGAAGGCGACGTTCTCCATTTCCAGTTTGTGTTGCACCTTTCACAGGTTCACCACAGCTCTGAGAGTAAATGGCGAGTGTTTGCAGGTAAGTCGGTGTCTTCCACGTAAACTACGGGCGGCTGCGGCAATCTGCCAGCAACCAAAGCAATTTCAAGGAGGTTTTTGGTGCAGCACCCTCCGTGTGACCGATTTCACCCCGCAACAGCCAGCAACCTCTCGCCAACCAGTCGGAAAATCCACTTTTTCCCCTGGCAAGGGTTGCTGACCGGTCTCTAGGCCTGTGTGACCGAGGCCTAAGTGAGTGTTTAAACGTAGATGAGCTAATCTCTGACATACACCCTCTCCGACGAGCGGGGCGAGCATCTTGCCCGTTATGGTGAGAAGTTGAGGATGGGAGGGCTGATGTTGGACGTTTACTTTCTGCCGCTGGTATTTGTTTCCTGATGCTGTGCCCGGCAGCCCTGACGCCCTCCCTGACTTCACGCCACATGATTTCTTTGTGTTATCAACAACCCCTCAAATGATACGGGACAAGATCTGAAGGCCTAAAAAAGCTGCTTCTCAGTACTTTGTGTCAGGATGGGTAACAAACATCAGTCTTTTGAAAGCTTCACACCGCTGCCTTTCATTGGATAAAACATTGATGATTATTGTTAATGTGTAGAAACCTGAACGTGTCGAGCTGCTAACGGCGTTGGTGGTGAAAGCAAAGAAGAGAAATGTGGCAGGATCTGAAAGCAGGACGTTTGAGATAAAAGACGCAGGATGAGGATTCAAAATGAAAATGAGAATATTTAAAATAGTTCACGATGAACAAATACATTATTGAAAACTCGTCTTAAATCCACGGCATGACGAGCGGAGACGTGGGCGCATAATTACAGCTCTAAACCCACAAACTCTGAGTACAGTAACATGAAAATAAGGAAAAGTGGTTTTGAAGAAGCAGAAAAAAGTGTCAGGCTGATGAAGAGAGGCTGTCAGGAGGGCCGGGCTTTGAACTTGATCAGAGGCGGCGTTTAAAGAAAGAACAAAGGCAGCAAATGTGGAGAAGAAGAGCTACCTGCGAGCGCTGCCAACAAAGGCAGCGAGCACGACGAGACATTTGGCTCCCAGATGAAGCCATGAATAAAGATGAGCTGCTGATCGTCTCCGTCTCTGGACTCACCTCCTCTGTTTCAGCGACGACCAGTGACGGCACGCTGCCACATGACTCCCCGGCTTTGTCCTGATTGGCCGTCCCAGTTGTTAGGTTCGAGTCCGGGTCCGTGTGGTTCTGATCCTGAGGCAAAGCTGGATATAAACAGACACGAGGCGGGGTCACATAGTACCCAGATTTCATCCATTTATTACTGTGTTTGAAGCTGATACTTTTATTTTACTTTCATGCATTTTTCTCAGCAATTTGTCCTTTAAGTCTTATTTTTGTCTCTTTTTATAATATTAAAACATACTACACTGTATGTTTTATTTATTTATTGACAGAAAAGCAGGAGGGGAATCAAAACTACAAAATCCATCTAAAGAATCACAACCAAGAGAAACGAGCCAAACTACAGCGACGTACCTCCCTCTCTAACATTAACACGAGGAAACGGTTCGTATTAAACTCGCTCCTACACACACAGGAAGCCCATGACCAAGTGAAAGGTTATTGCAGAGGGAGTTTTGGAAATTTTCACCACATTTTCAGGAATAACATGTTTCATAAATCAGGCTGTGAGATGAAAGCAGCTTTAAAGCAGCTTATAAATCTGAAAAGTGGAACTGAAAACAGCTCAGAACTAATTTTGAGAACGCTGCCTTTAAATGCCATCAATTTTTATTGGAAACAAGTGTTGACGTATGTGAACACAACAAAAAACCACAACACGAACCAGAGTATAAGAAAGAAGATTCAGTTCATTTTATCACTGGGAGGGGGGGGGGATACCCTTAGCAGTTAATCAGAAGACAGTTTTCTTAAAGGGACAGGAGCTAAAACAGCTTGTTTCAGACAGAGGATGGACTGAGGAGCTGCATAAAGGCCCAGTCTCAGATAAAGAAGGATTGTTATCATGCAAAGCTGCTCTGGTAGAGTCCAAGAATGAAAGTATGGAGCTCAACAGGTCGGCTTTAAAATAATTAGTTCTGAAAGAGGATTTTAATGTGTCAGCTCTAACCAGGCCGGCTGATGGATGTTAAGGGTTAAAGTAAGTGCCCCTGACTGGAGGAGCTTTCAGTTTTACTGCTATTGTGAATGCCATCTAATACACTGCACTCACATGTGCAGAGGAGTGGAGGTGAAGGTGTGATCACACCTCAAACACTTCCTGCTGTGGTCTTCAGATGCACTTTGACTGACTGCTGCAGCCTCTCAGCTTCTCATTGTTGATCTGACAGCAGGAAGAAACCGCAGAGGGAAGGTTTACCTCACCTCTGATGCTCCAAACAGGTCAAAGAGCTGCAGTTTTCAGAGCAGCTGCACTTTATTAGGAACACCTGAAGTGTTATAGTCCTGGATGTGTGGCTACAGTGTGTGTTCCTAATATTCTGTCCACCCCATTAAAGTAGATGGTGGGGGCTGATTACTGTTCACAGTGTATGAGGTACTAGTGCAGTGGCATCCTGCTGGCTGCAGAGTTGAGATGCCAACCACAAACCACAGAGTCCTCTGTTTGTTTGCCCCTTCATTTCCTTTCTCAGGCTTAGTCCTGCTACCTCTCTGAGCTCGCTGATACCTCAGTCTGCAGGTTTGTTTTAATCACAAACACTGATCAGGTTTCAGAAAGCAGAACCTCAGCACCTCTGTGTATGAGAGCCATTTTAAAGCTGTAAAATACTAAAAGGCATTAAAAACGCAACAATGCAGCCTTTTCATGGATTTCACAGCATTCATTCTGGCAGTCAGCATGCTGCTCACCTGATCCCTGCCTACCTGTGGCAGTCGTGGCATTTGGGTTATGGTTAGAGGGTTAGGGTTGGGGGTTGGGGTCTTGTATTGGACTACTGATCACGCCATGTGGACATGGCAACTTGGCCTTGCTCATTTCACACTGCTCATGTGAAATGTGCTACTAATCCCTTTTTCATTACTCTTAATTGTTCTGCCATATTTATTTGTATGTATGAAAAATTTTACATCAGCGCTTGTGGAGTTTTTAATTCCTCTTCATATATAATCCTGAGGTTCTCCAACATTTTGTGCCAAAGAGGCACCAAAGAGTGAAAATTCCTGCTGGTTTTTGATTGGGAGGTCAGATGCACCTGGAACAACCTGCCTCCATCGCCTCCTCAGACACTCAAACGATGCTCCTGCCTCAGATTCAGTTTGGTTTCTGCCTCTTCAGCGTGGTGCAGAGTTAGCATTAGCCTGCACTGAGACCAGTAGCTTTCGCGATAGTTTCTACTCTCAGTTTTTCACTCTTTTCTTTTACTGGAGGTTGTTCGTGGTTTCCTCCACACATAAAGCGATCTGTCTTCCTCCTTCACTCGCCCTATAATAATTCCCACCATCCATTAACTGCCTGAAGGGATAAAGGTTGTAAACGAGTGCCTACGAAGTGCTGATACAGTTTATTAACAACTTAACCTAACTTTCGCTGATAGACTAATCTCGACCTTTGAGAAATAGTTCAAAGTGAAAATTAAACAGTATTTTTTTCTCAGAGTAATTAGCGGCAAAAAAAAATCCTTTTTTGTGGGTCTGCTGAACAAAGTGAAGATAAATGACGCTAGTTGCTTATGAATTGAGCTTGTATTAATTTTAACTTTGCTCCAATCTGGAGGTTTGTCTCACCTTTGAATCAGCTTTCAGGCAGTCAGGCTGCAGTACTGAACCACACAGGTGCCAAAAACTCACCTTGACTTGAATCTGTAGAACATTCAGCCAAAACATTAAAACTTTAGCCTGTTCTTTCCTGTGGAGTCAAATACCGACATTTTGTTGAAGCTGGTGGTGTCACAGATCTGCATTGCCATCATGCAGCGAGTTATGGCAATAATAAGGCGACTCTTTGTTATCACATTTAAACAGTCACAATAACCAGAGTGAATGTTGTGCTTTAACTCAGCGTCTAACCCTAACCTCTAAACGCTTAACGTAAAGCTCCCAAACGGGACAGAAACTTTAATCTCCTGGCTGACAAACCGCTTCAGATCTCCCTGAACCAGCAGCCTCTGTCACACCACCGCCGTCTGACACAATGACAGCATTTAACTCTTGGGACAAGAATGTCTCGAAACTGCAGGAACTTTCTGGTTTAAAATGAGCTGCAGTGACTCTTTTTGAACAGATTTTTCGCTCCAGTTACCATCAGATAAATTAAACAAAGACTGCATAAAGTCACACCTGTTACTTCTCACCTCCGTCCACAGAGTCCTCGATCTGTTGCTGGTCCTGGACTCCCGGGTCTTTGTCATCACCAGCTTCTGTTGGACCCTGGTCTACTTCCTGGACCTGTGGCTGGTCCTGAGGTGGATCTGGACGATGTTCTTTTTGCTCTTGGTCATCTCGAATGTGATCTCGGTCTGAATTAGAGCAGAGAGCTTGTTGCTCTTCATCCTGTCTGAGACTCTCAGGACTCTGGCCAACTCTCAGGTCCTCTGGTGTAACTCCAGCCAACATAGGGTTAAGCCCATCATTAGGAAGGGGCTGCTGGGAAAACCCGTCCATCGTGGTGATAGTTTTATCTGAAAGAAGACGTCAGACACACAAAAACAATGATTACATTTTACAGCTTTCATGAGCAACACATCGCTGACAGAATGACTCAGATGGACAAGAGTTTGTAAGCCTCTTTTCCACATGGTGGATCTGGTCTGCTACAGAACCAGTTCTGTGATGGAGATCCAAACAAAACAAATTTGTGCCTGAAAAAAATCATCACAACCAAAGGCCCAAACGTGTTTGTGGTGAAGCACATGCTGCAGTGCCCTGATTCCATGCAGTCCTCTGTTTTCTTGTCGTGGTATGACAGCAGAAACTGCACCGTGGACGGACAGGTGCTGGCATTGTTTCCACTCAGAGATCCAATCAGCAAGATATCAGACTGATATTTCTTTCTTACAAAGAAAGAAATATCAGTCAGATTATTCCAGGCAAGAAATAAAATGCACGTGTCTGTATTTCTTTTTTACCCATCGACATTTGATTGACAGCTAATTTGGGCATTAAATGGTTGTGATCAGACAGCCTAACAATGTCCACGTAGACAAACTAGTGTTACTGGAGCCTGTTTTTATTTCTGTTTATCTGCATGTAGTCGGTCTCATTTGTTGCATGGTGAACTTAACATGTCTGGACTGTCTGAAGATGGACTTCAGAGCGAGAGTTCAAGAGTCTGAGTCATCCTTGCAGAGTACATTTTTTCTCGACGTTCTTACTCTTCTCTCATTTGAGGACGTTTTGCTTCTTTTATTTTGATCTAATCAATAAAATGGTAACATAAAATAATTCTTCTACGTGAACCTCCATTTGCTAGAAAGTCCAACGAGGGCATCCAGCAGACGATGAGATAACATCTCTGACATTGGCACAAATTTCATTTTGGTCCCGTTTTTCTAAGCGAGACTAGAACTCAAGAAAAGATGGTCAGCTGGCAGTTATTCAACATCAATATATTGGCTGGGTAACATCACAGTGCTATGAACTGTGGGTAATCCCCTTAGGCAAAGTCTGCAGAAATTCAGACTTACAGAAAATGTGCATAAAAGGCTGAAAACCTCTGCAGGAGAGCACTCATGAACTTAATAATTTGACAGTCGGACATCCCTAAGATCTCTTGGATTTAGCAGGAATGGACCTCACATTGCTGACGATGAGACTGGGGCCAAAATCTGTCAGTCTACCAATCATTGGGGAATTTCTTGCTTTAGCCCCTCCCACAGCCAATGACATCTCGAACTTTGGGAGCAGAAATTTCTTTATTGGTGGAAATGTATGGAACCAGTTCTAGATTCAGCACTGTGTTGTTGGAAAAGAGGTAACAGTTGGTGTCTTGGCTTAATAAAAACTGAACCCAGGTACCATCTCTTCTTATTCACCTCTCTGAAAGTCTCAGAAATGATGGTGATTGCTGTGATGTCACCATGGTGGATAAAAGGCTCCGATTTGCCTGGCGGTTGGACACCAGATGCTTTGTGCCAGAACCAATGAAACATGAGCCCAAGAGGACGAACCCGACACACAATTATGCACCTCTAACAAGAACAGTCCCGTTGACAGCGGCAGTGAAAATATGGGATGAAAAGCAGGTCGTAGCACGTCATCTGAAAACACTCAGATCACATTTGATAGCAAAGTCCTCAAAGGGATCCAGTTCCAGACAACATGAGAGACTGACATGAGGTAAAGAAAATAAACTTTATTTAACAAAACTCACACTGCAAATGACAGGAAATCCAAAGTCCAACAGGGAAAAGAGGAGAAGTCCAAACATGGTAACGGAAAAAACTAGGAGACCAGAAAACAATCCAGCAAAGAATGAGGTTGAGGATACACACCAAGGAGAGAGGGATAATAAGGAACAGGTGAACTCTATCAGACACTAAAGAGGGTGGGAAAAGACCAAAGGCAAACAGAAAACTCCACAAGGAACTAACCTTCAAAATAAAACAGGAGAGAGAGTCCATGAAAACACCAAAGTCCTTTTGAAAGCAAGTCTTGTGACTTAAAACAGGCTCTAATTAGCAAGCATTTTCTAAATTAACTTTAACTTCAGTGTCTTGATGCATGCTCAATAATCCAGGTAAGGAAATCCCAGAAAGTTGATTCTGTTCATCTAGACGTAGCGTTTTCAGTGAGAGCAACATTTCATCACTCATCCAGGTGACTTCTTCAGTCTCAGCTCACTGCAGGTTTCCCAGCCTTATAAACAGTACAGCTGTTAGGGGGTCAGAGTTAGGACTCATCACCTCACAATGAGCCACGAGATCAGTTTCATGATCGTTAATACTGCAAACGGTCATGACCATTATCAGTGTTTCTCCCGCTGAAAACGCTACATCCAGATGAACTGGGACTGGATTTCAGTGGTCTCTGGGACATAAAAACTGCACGGTTAGAATC
>VUQI01006888.1:17382-32581 GCA_015106735.1 Paratilapia polleni
AAAAAAAAAAAAAAAAAAAAACTTCATGAAAGGAGCAAAAACGTTTATCACTACACGTAATAGCAACACATTCAAATGCTGTATTTCTTTGTGTTTTTTTTTCTGATATGTTTTTGTGATGGCTGTGTTATTTCATGATCTGTTTTGGCTGTGATTCATTGGTTTCTTTGACCTCTTTAACCTGATCTCTCTGAGATAAGAGGAGTTTAATCTCCAGGTGATGGCTGTTTGAAGGTCAGGAGATGTAAAATGTACTGGAAAACTGTATATTTGTCACTAGTTCATGCTGAATTTTAACATTGGGGATTAATACTATTTCTTGAAAATGTGTCACAAAGTGTATATCTTGGTAGGTTTTTAACAATGACTTGTTACTAATAACGGTCAACGACAAAGGTCATTAGTCACAGTTATATAATAGGCCTTCACGAGGTGTACAATTTTGTAAAATTTTGTAAATATGGCTGGTTTGCGGGTGAGAGGGTTTTGCAAAATTTGCGTCGGGGAGGTGGGAGTCTTTTGGAGAAATGGTACGATTGCTTCTTTTATCAGTCTTGACTGATAGTTTGACATGAAGGTCAAGAACATTTCAGTTTGTCTGTTACTGTATTTCTCTCCAGGCATTTGAATGATACGTCATGTGAGTCTTTTATGACATTCAGAAGCTGCCTCAGAGTTTTACTTTGAGTTTAGCAGGCGAGGGGCTGCGTCTGGAACAACACACACTTTTTGGAGATAAGGGTGTGGACGCACTCCTCTGTCAGGAGAGGAAAAACATGTTTTCTTACTTTATCATATTGTTGTTTTAACTGTGATTTTAAATACGCGATGATTGTTTGTGAAGGCAAATGAAGGACTGTTACGCAGTAGCAGTTGTGCACAGTTTGTATTCTGACTGATTTCCTCTGCAAGTTGTGTTGATGTTTGCGTGTCATTTGGTCTTATTCACATTGGTTTCCAATGTGCCATGTTTATTGGGGGGGACTGTACCTCAACTGCAAATGTGAAATTTTAATCTGACCTTTTTTTATTATTATTATTATTACATTAACATCTATGTAAGTGTGGGTGGCTGGACCTTTTAGAAAGGTGGGATCTTATTAACTCTTGTTTACCTGTCATATAACCCCCCCCCCAGCCATCCATCACTGCATATCCACTGGAGGTCACAGACTGTAGTAATGTGACAGCTATTTTTAGACCAAAACACTTATTTTCAGAGCTACTAGGATGTTGCACTGGCCGATCACATTAAATAAAAAGCACTCCCCATCTACAAAATACCAGGTTTTTACATTTTGATACACTCGCTCTCACTGCTGCGGGCTACCACGGTATTTCAGACTCTGATGCTGATTTCACTGCATAATAACAATCTTGTCAACACTGTAACATTTTCTGATTTTCATTTTTCTCATGTTTATTCCTTTGGAGGAAAACAAAACTTTTTAACTTTTATTCCTAATAAATTATTTTAAAACATTCCACTTTTGTGTCCTGTTTGAGGTTTTTCTTTTTGCAAAAAATTGTGGCTTTTTTCATTTAAAGCTACTGTTTCTAAGAAAGTTATAAAGGTTTTGTATTTCTAGCTTTATTTATTGGCTTGAGTTGGCAATTCAGTCCCAAAAATCAGAGCCTTTGCTTCTTGGTACAACAGAGCCATTTCGTTATGTCATGCCAACATGAAGAAACCTAATCTGCTGAGTAAAATTACATTTTAACATTTGTACAAAATTAACAGAAAATTTTGCAATCATTTTTATTCTTATTATGATATTCTTTATTCTTATTCTTTATTATTTTGCTCTTTGTTCTTAGTATAATATGCTCTAAAGGAGTGTAACTTTGCACCAAATTGCTTTAAATTTGCACTGAATTCATTTAAAAAATGTATTACATAAAAACAGTACTGTGCAAAAGTCTTGAGCCACCCCTCATTTCTTTACATTTTGCTATGAAAATGGGAAATATGTGCAGTGATTTACTGAAATGTGAAAACATAAATGGAAATACAGTATATGAGGCAAAGTCAGAGTTTGTACAATTCTAACAAGCTTGAAAGTCAATATTTGGTATGACCACCTTTATTCTTCAACACAGCCTGAACTCTCTTAGTCAAGCTTTATTGTAATTTAAGTAGTCTTCAGGAATAGTTCTCCAGGCTTCTTAAAGGACATTCAAAGCTCTTCTTTGGATGTTGGCTGCCTTTTGTTCCATTCTCTGTCAAGATGATCCCGCACTGCTTCAATAATGAAGTCTGGGCTCTTAGGAGGGCAATCCATGACTGATAGTGTTCCATTGTGTGTTTTTCTATCCAGGTATGCTTTTACTGCATTGGCAGTGTGTTTGGGATCATTGTCATGCTGAAAAATGAAGGTGCTGCCAGTCGGACACTTTCCAGATGGTATTGCATGATTGATCAAAATCTGACGGTCCTTTTCTGTTCATATTTCCATCAATTTTGACAAGATCTCCAACACCACTGGATGAAATGCAGCTCCAAACCATGACAGAGCCTCCACTGTGTTTTACAGATGGCTGCAGACACTCACTGTTGTACCTCTCTCCTGACCTCCTCTGTACATACTGACAATGATTTGAACCAAAATTTTCAAATTTGGATTCATCACTCCATCAGACCTGTTGACACTGATTTTCAGTCCAGTTCTTGTGTAATTTGGCATACCTCAGCCTTTTCTCCCCGTTTCCCTTCCTTAAGAATGGCTTCTTGACAGCCACCCTTCTACTGAGACCATTTCTGATGAGGCTTTGGCGAACAGTAGACAGATCAACTGAAGGGCCAGACACATCTCTCAGGTCCTGTGTCCTGTGTCTCTTTAGGCTAACAGCTCTTTGAGAATCACCTTGTTGGTGTAAAAATACTGTTTTATTCCTGTCAAACTGTGCTATGTTTGACATTTTTTGGGAACAAATTATGTGTTTTCGCGACAGGCTGCTAGAAATTGGTTCTTTGGTAGGTTGTTATGTGTAGACACAACAGTGGTTCATCCCTGGAGTTAGGTGCTTTTTTTATGCTTGAATGATTCACAGGTCAGTGTTAAGTGGCTTAACAAACAAAACAAGCATTTCCCTGAAAATGGTCAGGTACAAGGACTGGACTGAAAATTAGTGAAAAAGCAGCCAATGTCTAAAGAAAAACATAGAAAGACCTTCAGAAAGTGAAAGAATGTCTGGCTCCTTGGAAACAAAATACAAAGAAATGAAGGGTGGCTCAAGACTTATGCACAGTACTGTATGTATAATTAACTGCTTTAAATGTGCATTATATTACCATCAAGATGTAATAACTTACATGTAACACATTGCCATGAATATAATGGGTTACTGTAGATGTGTTGATAGATCAGTTACTAGATAAATTACTTCAAATTTATATTTATTGTTTTAAGTCTGTTTTCCTTTTTTTTTTTTTGCTTGTGCTTTGTTAATTCATGCCTCTAATGGCCACATGATACCTGGGTTGTAGTGGATGGAGCAGTGAGGCATGTGTAGTTTATAATGGGTTTATTAAAAATTTATATTTTTTTATGTATCCATTCTTCTTTTTTTTAATCTACTCTCTCTCGCGCTCTCTAACCATATCAGCGTATTCCATCAGGGTTTTAAATATGGGGGTACATGAGGTTGGATGAAGAAGGGAAAGGTGGACTTTTTTTGTGCCATATTTTGCTCTGTCACTTTTGTGACTAAAATGATTGTACCCTCGCTTTCTTTTTTCTCTTTCTCCTTTTATATAGGTAATAATAAATAATTGATCACAAAAAATAAATGACTACAAGTCTGAAGTAAAGCATTATAAATGTGTCTGCTCAGACGTCTTGCCTCTCTTCCTCTGCATCCCTCTCATAATCTCTGCTGGCTGATTTCTATTTTCCATCATCACTGCTCCACTGCCTCCCCTCCCCTGCTTCCACCTCCAGTCTCCCAGTGTCTCCCAGTGTCTCAGTGCTGTTGTTTCGCCTCTCTGCTCTTCACCGTCTCGGTGGGTGTTGAAGCCAGTCATGAACACCAAGCCCTCGCTGGATGGGAGCTCTGACTTTGTGAAGAGCGAGGAGGCTCAGGAGATTCCCCCTATGAGGAGCTACCTCTGGCTCACTATGTTCACCTGTTTCTGTCCTGCGTGGCCCATCAATATTGTGGCGCTGGCTTTCTCTGTGCTGGTAAGTTGCTGAAAGCTGGAAATGTGGGGTTTCTGAACATGTCTTTTTCTATTTTAATAAACAGCTATGGGATAGAATAAGTGATGCTTTAATGAGGTTTACTGGCAGTCTAAAAAAATTTAAAGCATGTGTTACTCTATATAAATGCATACTTTAGAGAGGAGAGTGCCACTGTTGGAAAAAACACTATGTGGGACCATGTGGGATGATGGTAATAGTTGTCAGATATGGATCTAACATATCAAGTGAGAAATTTGCATCTTTATTGTGTAAAGTTGTGTCAAGCCTCTTAACTTCTCTGAGCAGCTTAACATAAATGCTTCTGCGATATGTGCTAAGATCCAACATACCTCCAGTTTATGGCCTTTCCAAGCATCCAACCACACCCATTACTGCTTACAGTAATGGTCCATAAAATTATGCTATCTCATCTTGTATTTTTTTTTTTTTTTAACTGAGGCAGCCCAGCATGTGGATAAAGCTCAGACAAGAACATTCATTACCAGCCAGGGTGGAACAAAGTTTAAAGAAGTTGAAGCATTAGATAGCAGCAACGCATTTAGATTGGTCTCAAGTCTTTGAATTGTCAGATGGGACAGACTGAGTGCCAACAGCAGCTGCTGCATGATTGTAGCTGTGAGTAATAGGATGAGGCATGCAGGCTTAGCAGTGTGTGGTTAACACTGTTTAGGACACTGGCTACAATACAAATTTGAATTGGAGATAACATGAAAGGCAGGTGCAGATGCAACACACGAAGACAATTAATAATTATTTCCTAAATTTTCAGCACAGATTCCCATGAAAGGTACGTGGTTTGGCTATGTGTCACTATGAGGATTATTATTAGGAAAGTGGAGCTAATTTCTTTCTCACAGCACATGCTTGTCCACAAAACATTACATATACAGCATGAGCATGTACAGTAATGTCTGTAATCGTCCTAAAGGCCCAGAAGAGCTACACCCAGGAGGACTATGATGGCTCCAGGCGGCTGGGTCGAAAAGCCCTCCACCTGGGGATTGTTTCATTTGTCATCGGTGCTGTGATCATCACTGCGTACACCGTTATACACTTTACCACGGTATGATTGCAGCAGATATATGAGATCTTAAAAAAAAAAAAAGATTTCAGCAATCTTTTTTTTATCCTTTACAGCTTGTGGTTTGACCTCTTGAGGAGGAAGAGGAAATGGAAAAGGTGAAACTGTCCCGGAGAGATGAGCACCATGTGATGGAAAGGAGCTCTGTCTGGCTTCTGTCATCAGCAGCTTTGGAGGTTTTGCAAGACCTGGTGGACCTCAGTTTACTGCAAAATACATCCTGGTTTAAGCTATTATGTAAATTATATTGCAGTTACATTTTTACAGGCTATGTGATTGTAAGGTGAAAAGAATAATTGTGCATATTTCTTCATGAAAGAGGAGCCTTCTTGTACCATCACTGATGAAAAGCAGGGATTTTTTTAACTAAAGGGCTAAAATATGAACTGTTTTCCAACATCTGTTATATCTTTTTCTTTAAGGTAACCACTTCTAATTTCTAACTCATGTTTGAAATCTTATTATACATGTTGTGGGCATACACTAAAAGGTTTTGCTCACAAAACATGGTCAGGTAAACAAAATACAAATGCAACATCATTTGGGGGATAAAAATGACAAAATACTCATATTTCCTATAAGGTACAATAAAAACTAGTTTGAAAGTGTAGATTTCATAGTTTAAACCTACCAAAATCTATATGTCAAACATTTACTCAACCCATATTCATGATCCAACAACAGTGCTGTTAAACACCATGATATGGTAGGTTGGTTTTACAATATTCATTCCACTTTGCCTATTGGCGTCATTTCATCATCTTTGACACCTGCTACAAGTTGTTGAGTCCGAGGGGTGGTGTAATTGGAGAGGTTATATTAATGCTATTACAGGTCTAAAAATACAGCATACGATTTTCACGACTTAATCACTATGCTGGTGATCCAGAGTGCTAATTAAAGACAAAATAGAAGTCTAATCACCGGTTTATAATGTGGAGCTGCTGGCACATTGCTATGAACCAAGTATCTTAATGAAGAGGTTTTGATTGGGAACTGTGTTAACCTCTGATTTTGACATTTGCCATAGGCAGAACCTCATAAAATATGAGTATCATGCCTCTTGCCTGGTGTGCACCAAATGAATGGAAAATTTTGTTTGACATTGCTCATAGCTCACCACCGTTGTACACCACCCAAAGAAGGAGGTGATCTTGACTTGGTTTGCCCTTTAAAAGCCCCTTTCCAAACACATAAGCCTTCCCCAGGGGAGAAAAGAAGGAGCTAGAAATGTGAATGCAAACCTGGGCAACTCTAAATGAACCATAGCTAAAATCTGTTAAAAGATTTTGATTTTTGTGGATTCAACCAAGGTTCCAACACTGCAACACTGGAAATGAATGCATGGAAATGTAGCGCATAGAAATTTTCATAGAGAAAATCCCTGGGAATACAATAAACTGATGATTTTTTTCAGCACATTCTGAAATAAAAAATAAACACAGTGGAAAAAACTTCTAATGCTGTTGCTGTGATTTTAGTTTTTCTTTATGAATTTTAGAGCTGTAACACATTTTATTTTAAATAAAATGGTGGGATGTCTAATTCTGTCAGGCTAGATTTGGCTTATTCTCAAAACATCTATCATATTTTCATTTAATGGAACAGCATTAAAAACAGGAAAATATCAGTGTAGATATCATATTCCTTCAATGAGCTGGAAAAAGCTGATACAGGCTCTAGTGTATGCTGTCAAACAGTGTGATTAAATTTACATGTACAGTAGCTCTCACTGCCATCCCAAGAAGAAAAAAGTGGATCTTTTGTTTCCGATGACTCTGTTTTCTTGTTATTTTGAGTGCATACAGTAACACCCTGATAAGTGTATTACATGAAACTGGAGAGGCGTGAGAATATCTCAGAGGAATCAGATGTAACTGCTGAGCTGCAGAAATCTATGGATCTATGCAACAACAGTTTGCAGTAAGTCGATAAAGAACGCTCGATAATTACATTTATTTTATTTAACAGAGACAATGCACGTTAATTAACAGGAGCACTTAGGTCCATCATGTAAATATGCCAGATTTAACCATACAGGCTAATTTTCATTTGCAGAACGATCTTTAGCAGCAAGTTGTTACTGCTAAAGGTGAACAACAGTATGTCGCTGTGGAGGAATTTTGGTCCACTCTACTTTTCAACATTGTTTCAGTTCATTGAGGTTTGTGGGCATTTGTTTATGCACAGCTCTCTTAAGGTCCCATCACAGCATTTCAATCAGGCTTTGACTGGGCCATTACCTTGATTCTTTTCTTTTTCAGTCATTTTGTTGTAAATTTGCAGGTGCCTGTAGAGTTTGAGATGTTGCTCTTGGGTTTTTTGCAGTTTCTTTAAGCATTGCACAGTCTGACCTTGAGGTGAATTTGGTGGGATGTCCACTCCTTGGAAGATTGTGGCATTATATTTACACACACTTGAATACTCCAGACCTGCAAACCTGCCAAAATGCACTTGATCAACTGATCATTTGCTGATGATCAGTTAATCAAGTGCATTTGATTAGCAGCATCTGGCTGCTACTTAGCCTCTTAATTCCTATGGAAGCAGTGAGGGTGTGCTTGACAGAGTCAAGTGAAAACTTTCTTTTTCACATGACTGTGTAACTAATGAAACTAGGCACATATGGTAGTAAATACATGTAAAACAGGACAAAGAATGCATTTAATCTAAATGTTAGCATATATGAAATGTGTTATTTTTTCTGTATATACATTTAAAACAAAGCCAAAGTCCATAAACTACACTTGGTAATTATTAGTCTTTGTGATTTTAGGCAATGCCCCCCCCATTTATTTGAACCATTTGGCAACAGCTTTCGCCTGACTCCAACGGCAAAGAACAATCTTCAGGTCCAGATTTTTGTTCAGTCATATCTCTTGGTATCAGTCTTCAAATAAGTTTATGCAAGCATTAAAACCTGTGACTACTTGTCTCCACAAAGGAGAAACAAAACAGTAATTTCATGTGAACTAACATCCAGTAGTCCTATTGGTTTATATCAGTGTATGGTTTTTGTAATTAGTTTTTGGAGCATTATTACAGTATACACAGGAACTCCGGGGCAGTCTTGAACTTTTTCAGCATATGCATTGCCCGCTCAACCAAGTGAGCCATAGCGATGCACGCTGTGTATGTTTTTTCTCCTCATATTACCTCTTCTATGTTTGAGTGGAGATCTTTTTTCCTGATTTTTTTTTCTTAAATGCTCACTCACCATGCAGTTTGATAGTTTTTCCCTTTACACTTAAAATAACCCAACATTTTAATGCTTTTAATTTGTAAATATTAAGAATTGTCTGTCCACCAAGAGAGAGAGAGAGAGAAAAGAAATCATCTTGCTCTAGAAATCATTAACTTTCCCAGTATTTTTGTTTAATCCGTGATTCTCACAGGTATTTATTTTTCCTTTGAAGCAACTGTATCAGCAAATGTATATTTTAATTGGCTAGAAAGAAGTCTGTCATAAAATAAAACTGAGAATTTTAACTTTTAGAAATCATATTATCGAGTAATTCACGGCAAACAACCAAACAAAGATAACAGAAGCATCTGGAAAACTAAAAGTGATTTCGTATAACACTTTTGTTTGGTTGTTAATTGCCTCTAGATCCGCGACCGCTTTGGAGACCGCGATCCCCAGGTTGGAAACAGCTGAGTTGGCTGTAAGAAATTATTTAAAACAGTTTTAAGCACATCTGGCAACATACTCTTAAGTGATGTGTCTTTTGTGTGTCACTTTCCTTTCATTCCTCCACGTTCACTCTCACAGCATTTTGATTTGAGTCCGTCGTAAAAACACGAAACGACAGGTCAGTGACGTCAGGCAACCAAACAGTTAAATTGTCTTTAAACGCGAACAGGAGGCGGAAGAGGTGTGTTTTCGCCAGGCCTTCACTCACCGCACACTGAAGTTTCTGCTAAATGGCGAAAAGTCTTCGGAGTGTTGCTGAGTGCGACACAATAAAACAGAAATAAGGGCAGCAGAAAGAAAAAAAACACAAAGACCCAGAGAAAGAAAACTCGACTTCTCTTTGGTGTTACTCCGCGGGACGGTGAAGGTCCGCTTTAGTGTTTTCAGTCACAGGAAAACTTTCTGGAGTTTAAAGACGGAAAAAAAAAACGATAAGGACGCAAGAATAGAAAAACCGTACATTAAACCAAGGAGCTCCGTTTGCCTGCAGCAAGCCAGCGCTCCACTGAGAGGTTTTTGGTGGGTTATTTGCAGCTGTATTATGTAGCTGGTTACAGCCCAGCAAACACTGTTGTTAGTGGAATTGTGAACTGTGTTACTAAGAGAAGGGCCCCTGGTGGTCAGTGTAGGGACCACTACACTGTGGGGCTCCCGGTGTGCTCTGCTGACTGGATGTGTGCTGTGCCTTGCAGTGTTTAATGCCACCAGGATGGGGAACAGCAGCAGTGACAGATCCAGCGGAAGTCATGGTGAGAGGTCGTACAGAGACGGACAGCAGGGAGGGAAGGAGGCTCGTTCTAAGATCATAATGGACAGCACAGAGGATGCAGACCTCTTCCAAAGAGAAGATCCAAAGGTATGAGTACAAGCTTGCACCATGACTCACTGTTTTAATAACGTGTAAATCCCACATTGTGGCCTTTCCCCTTACACTGGATAGATATCATTAAGAACACACTAGTGCTGTGCACACCTTTGCACATAAATAGTGTACTAAATGAGCTTGGTTCCCACATTATCGCACAATTAAAGCCTCTATTTTATATAAGAGTTGCATGAGACTGAAATGATTTGCAATAAAAGTGGCAGGTAATTAAACAGCCAGCTTTAAAGTCTGTTTAAGCAGTTTCCTAAAAGCAATGCAGTAACCAAAATGGGGCCATGTTTGTGCAGTGCCCAGCTACACAGCCACCACAATAAAACCATTGACAGGTGAAGTGAATAACACTGGGAAACCCAGGATCCTGGCATTCATGTGAATTTTGCACGGTACAAGAGGGGCCTACACAATATTAGCCAGAAGGTTTTATTTTCATGGCTGATCAGTGTAAAATGTAACACAAAATAGAGGCAGGATAACCAGCTTAATTAGTACTGAGACAACATGTCGACACTGCCCGGAAGGAAGGCTATGAATCCAAAGAGTTTGATATGCTTTATAAATTAGTTGGTGTGAAGTGTTGGAAATGTATAAAAACATGCAAAAACAGTGATATGGTCTATTCAGGATATGCAAATCATGTGGATGGATGGCTGAATAGATGGAAGGCTGTATTTTCTGTTCTGTAAGTGTACATAAATCAAATGTACAAACATAAAGCAGCTGTGGATATTTAGCTAACAGGGTGTGATTTATCCAACTTACCTTAAACTGCTGATAGAAGAAAATGAAGTCTTTCTTATATCTTTTGAGGAGGACAAAAATCAAAGAATAGATCATAAGCTAAACATATTTTCAAAAGCATACACAAAGCAGTTTGCTGCATCTTTGGTATGCCTCTCAGCTGGCCATTCAGTCAGGAAGTAATGTTGGGCAGCAGAGAAAGAGGATGAAGGTGCTCTCATTAACATGGCAATAATACAGTGATGTCATACTGCCTAGTCTACACAGGAAATACAGGAGTTTCTGGCCTGGCAGCAGGACCTGGACAGTGATAGCAAAAGTCCAGTGCAGGCCAGACCAACTGTGTTCAGGTGGTCTGGGGCAGCCAAAGAGGTCTTTGTGTCCGGATCTTTTAACAACTGGTCCACCAAGATCCCACTCAACAAAAGGTAGGTTGAGTCATATGAAAGCAGCCTCAGAAGATCCTTCACTATTTAAATTTTGGATTAAAAAGTAACACATGGTTGTGTCTCAAACCCAGTCAGAATAACTTTGTGGGTATTGTGGACCTGCTGGAGGGAGAGCACCAGTACAAGTTTTGTGTGGATGGTCAGTGGATCTTGGATCCAACTGGGGTGAGTGGAGGCTTACATTTCAGAGGTAAAGAGTATCACCAATTAACTCTTATCAATGGTCTATATCAAACATCTTCTAATGTTCTCTCTCAGGCTGTGGTGACATCTAAAACTGGAACAGTCAATAATGTCATACAGGTGAAACGAACTGACTTTGAAGTCTTTGATGCCCTCAGGATTGACTCTCAGGACTCAGCTGACATCTCAGGTACTGAGACTTGTTAATAAGTAACTCTCAAACTGGCCATAAAAAAAAAAAACGAGTTTAAGGTTGTTCTGTAACACCAGAGCATATCTTTGAACACTGACAATTTTTGATATTTTAGCTGTTTACTGAAACTAATTTGAGTTACACTTATGTGATGAATATACACTCACCGGCCACTTTGTTAGGTACATCTGCTCAACTGCTCGTTAATGCAAATATCTGATTAGCCACTCACATGGCAGCAACTCAGTGCATTTGGGCATGTAGACATTGTCAAGACGACCTGCTGATGTTCAAACCGAGCATCAGAATGGGGAAGAAAGGTGATTTTTAAGTGACTCTGAACATGGCATGATTGTTGGTGCCAGACTGCTTCGAGCTGATCGGAAGGCAACCGTAACTCAAATAACCACTCGCTATAACCACTTTGGGCCCCTTAGTACCTAGGGGGGTCCAACCCAGTACTAGTAAGGTGTACTGAATAAAGTAGCTGGTAAGTGTAGATGAATAATTGGAAACTCCAGACTTTTTACCTGCCTAATTAATAGAGACTGAAGGAAAAGATTTTGAATCAATTGTCCAATTAGATTTAAGCCACTGAAAAAGGTGGTCTTTATACTGTAGCTTGAACAGCTAAAATAACAAAAAGTGAAGGGCGTCAGAATACTTTCTGAACTCACTAAGTGGTATTGGTGTCCAAAAATATATAGACTTAAATGTAGTAAATTTAAGTATATTGTTATTATCATTGACATTTGCTTACAAAGGGTCCTCAAATATTCTTGTCTGCCTCATCTCTCTGTTGTAAGGCGTAAAGTCGTTTCTTTTGATCACTCTTTCCTAGATTTGTCCAGTTCCCCTCCCGGTCCCTATCAACAGGATGCGTATATAACCAAGCCAGACGACAAGCTCAAACATCCCCCTTTCTTACCCCCCCACCTGCTGCAAGTGCTGCTCAACAAGGACACTGGTATTTCTGTAAGTCCAGGCTTGAAGTTGGTATACGTGTTTGTCTTAATGATGCACGCCACACAAGAAACCAGCCACTACAAATGAGCTTAATTCATCCTGCTTTGAATCTTCCACAGTGTGACCCAACACTGCTTCCAGAGCCCAATCATGTGATGCTAAATCACCTGTATGCCCTTTCCATCAAGGTGACAAACTGAATATTTCTTACTTATTTCTCTTTTTGCCTAAAGTGGTAATGCTGTAGTTCAGATTTTGATTGCCAGTTATCGCAGTGTTGTATCTAAATGTTCTTCATGTGATTGTGTTTTAGGACGGGGTGATGGTTCTCAGTGCAACACACCGATACAAAAAGAAGTATGTGACCACTCTTCTGTACAAGCCAATATAATCCACGGAGCTGTGATCTCTCCTCCTTTTTTTTGAAATCAATCTGTTGTTGTACACAGCTGCTATTTGGATTGCTTTGCTGAAACTGGACCTAAGTATCTTCCTGATGTCAGTTTAAAACAAAGTTATTGGGTTTTTTTTGTTTTTTTTAAACCATTCTTTAATCTCTGAATTTGAAAATGTTGAAAGGTCCAAAGTTTGCAAATATGTGCTATGTTATGACTAGGTGGGTGTTTTAAATTATTTCATTCCGACTTCACTTGACCCTGGTAAGTCAATAGAAGTGTAGTTATTGGAGACCAAACACATGAGAGCTAAGAGGAGATCTGAACTGTTCTCTGAACTGTTGATCTCGGTTGACTTCATGCCTCAACTTTGACCTTTGTGTTGAACTGACTTGGAATTGAAAGAAACTGTGACTGGAAAAATGTTAAGGTTTTACTAGCAAGGAGGCTAGCACAGCTCTGCTACGTCAGTTCTCATTAAACGAGCAAACGGACAAAGACACTAAGAGATGGAAATGCAGAAATGTCACGTTTTATATTTCATTTGATTTCTTTGTATTAAAGAAACAAACAAACATCAGATGTCTTTTACATGAGATGTTCAATAAAGAATTGCTACGACTCCAGCAATCCGTTGGAAATATGTGTTGTTTTTTCGTTTAGTTTTGTTTGCTTTTTGGGTTGTGTGACTCAGTCGACACAGTGGACTTTAGTATCCAGGTTCTTTTTTTCTGAGTTGTATGTGGCCTGGGCAAAGCAGAGAGCACCATGGTTGGTAGCTGCAGAGACAGAGCTGTGTCAGCACATAAAAAGATGGCTGCGCAGTAACAGGAAAACACACTTAAAACCATAACAGAAATTAATGTCTGCTTCCTACTTGTTCACTTCATCTTCAGGGGTTCCTGTCCCCCCGAAGCCACAAAAGCAGCCATAATCATTGTAATCTAAAGGATTAACATCGGGCTGGACACTGGATCACCTTCCCAAACTGCCAAATGGACTTGTGCAGTGGTGCACCACTGACTGCACAGACTGGTACAGATGTGGGTGGCAGATGAACAAACAAAGAATAAATCAAGAGTAAACAAGACAAAAAAAAAAATAAAGATCTCTGGTATATTAAAACAGCACTAAACTTAAACAATTTGTACAGTTGAACATGTTGCAATAAAACTTTTTTTCAGTCTTACCAGTGAGAAGCAGCAGCAGAGGAGGAGCTGTCAGATTCATGGTTACAGTCAAAGGAACCTGAAATCTGATGCAGCCTGCACTTATAGGGACAGTGGAGGACAGAAAACAAGGGGGTGGAAGCTAGATAAAGAGATACCAGGCAATCATTCTGTAGGACAGTGCATTTTTGTATTTACATAAATCACTTAAATGTATTTTGTTTATAAGTTTGAGGTAATGATTGATGCTTCACTATTTTCATTCATTTACAGAATAATTTTACATACAAAACAGTTCAGAAAAACTGAAAGAATAATAGTTGGGGTATGAATGAACTGCCATGATCCTAACTGTTCAGGCACTGCATTTGTCAGGGAGTCAACATTTTGTTTTAGAGCCAGCACTGTACAGTAATTCATGTTTTTGTCAGATAATTCTATTAAAAAGGCCACAAACAAGGCTGAAGGGTTCTGCTTAGCTGAGGTGAGGCCTAACCGGGCTGCTAACACTGGTTTGACATTTGGTTTTAGGTTCCAGCCCTCCCACAACCCTGAACTGGATAAGCAGTTAAAAAAGTGGATGAATGGATAATTTGCAGACACTCACCTCGCCCCAGCTTCACCTTCCTGTCCATTAATATCACAAACAGTATCGGAGAAAAGGTGCAACACTGGTGGAGTCGAATGCCCATTAACAAATGTGCTTGAAATGTTGCCAAGCACATGGACAGAGCTCTAACTTTGGTTATACTGTAGAAGAACTTTACTCCTACCTGAATTGAATTGCCTTTATTGTCATTGTAAATACATACAACGAAATTAGGATGCTACTCTATGGTGCAACATAAAACACAGGACATTGATTGAAATATAAGATGGCGACAATGTGGACTTCATAGATAATTGGGAAACTTTCTGGGGAAAACCTGGTCTTATTAGGAGAGACGGCATCCATCCCACTTTGGATGGAGCAGCTCTCATTTCTAGAAATATGGCCGAATTTATTAAACCCCCCAAAATGTGACTATCCAGAGTTGGGACCAGGAAGCAGAGTTGCAGTCTTACACGCTTCTCTGCAGCTTCTCTCCTCCTGTCATCTCCCCAAAAGCCCATCCCTGTAGAGACTGTGTCTGTTCCCAGACCACCAAAAAATAAACCAAAAATCAACAAAAAACTAATTAAGCACAAAAATTTCCAAAGAAAGAACAGTATAATATCCTCAACTGCACCAAAGAGTAAAACA
>VUQI01006891.1:6891-32290 GCA_015106735.1 Paratilapia polleni
CTTTTTTTTTTTTTTTTTCTTTTTTAATATGTCAGCCAGATTGTGGTTTATTATCTTTGGATCTCAACTACCTAGCTAGCTTACTATTAATTGCTGACTTAAGCTTGCAGATTCTTTTTCCTGAATGTGCTGCAGGTGCTGGACCTCACTGACTGACTGATGCTCAAAGTTTACTTTGAGAATACTTTAACCCCTCAGACACAGGATATCCAACATGTTAAATAGCCTAGTTATTAACTAACCCTGCAAAACCTGGTATTTAGTTTTTCATATTTGTTTATGCCCAAATTTATAGAAGTGCTGGAAAATTTATTTAAATACCTCAGCCACATTGGGAAATATCACCTTTAGTTGTCAGCTAGCTAGCTAGCCTAAATTGTAAAATCCTAAATGCTAAATTCTCTTACTGGAAATTACACTTGATTGTAATACATAGGAGCCAGATTGATCATTCTACTGGAGATGAAAGAATTTTGACTAATTTCAACTCTTAATGGTGCCTCAATGCTTATTTGCTTTTAGGAAGTGAAGTATTTAGACCTGGAAGTGGTTAACTATGTCAGACTTACCAAAGAGCTGAAATCAGCATTCATCACATACTCAGCAAGCCACATGCAAAATGTAGGTAAAATGTAATGGTCATCTTTTCAGGCAGAGATTACCACTGTGTGGATGTGTCTCTCCACATATTCCTCCTCCACTCTTACACAACAAGCCGGCATCACTCTGCCTCTCAAACCCACGTTAATGTTCAGCTCTCATACTATATAGCCATGTGTTGCTAACAGTAGGTGTACTTTCTGCACATCTAAATGTCAGATGGATTTCAAAAGCTGCAGCTCTTGTGTATGTACGTATGTGTATTCATGTATATGTGTATGCATGTACATACACACAGACAGTGTTGTGATGATATGTAAATTGAACTGTACTTTTATGGCACACTCACTGAAAGTCTGTTTCAGTAAGCACTTGAAATGCATCTCTGTAAATGTAAATGTAAAATGTCAAGTGTATTTTGGAACAGACACCGCTGCATGTATAGTCAGCATGTCAGGCACGTTGAAACATTTTCTAAAGAAGGGATGCTGTTAATGGAACTCTGCTGAGTTTTCTTGTAAACAAGCACAGTTATGTTTATCTTTTTCTCAACAGATTGCAAAGTGAATTCTAAAGGCTTAAAAGAAAAGTTAAATTCATTCAAAACCTAAATGCAAACCTCATTCTTTGAATCTGTGCTGCTGTACATGTATATTCTTTTCCTCTATTAGCAACAGGAGCAATGTGTTTCTCATTCACCCACTCACACATCAGTCGGTGCTATGAGGGGTACCATGCAAGGCCTGGCCTAGCATAGTAGCTCTTAGCATCCATCCATCCATCCATCCGTCCATTTTCTGCCACTTATCCGGGTCCAGATCATGGGGGCAGCAGTCTAAGCAGAGAAGCCCAGACCTCCCTCTCCCTGGCCACCCCAGTCAGATGGAAATTTTTACAGTTGTGTGTGGAAAGGTGTGATGTGCTTCAGTAGTTCACCGTCAAAATATTAGTAATATTGAGAGATAATCATGTTTTGCTACTTTCACCTAAGTAATGACTATCAAATGTTTAGTTAGTCATAATATTATGTTATTATCCACATACCAAGGTGTCTTTAACAAAGGTAAGCGTCCATATCCTCATGTGACATCTTCTTCCCTGGTAGATGCTAAAGCTACCAGTATTCTCTTTTAGAGCAACTTGTTGTTGCATTGCAGTTGTCTTTCTAGCTCTTGGTTGAGTAACAAATGAAAAACAGTCTGTGGAACTTGCAACTTACAGCCCAACCAACAGCTGTTTTTTTTTTTCTTTTTTTTTTCTCTGCCTTCTGGTGAGACTGTTTGGAATGGCTATTAACACTTTGGATTTTAACGTTTGGACAGCACATTGTAAGAACTTGTTCTCACAGACCATGACCGAACTCTAACCTTCCTAAAAGTTATGACCTGGCTTTAAGCCCCTCCTTCCTGTGTGACTTTTAGTAAGCACATTTGCTGTGAAACAAGGTCAAAAACCATGGTCTGCCTGAAAGCATACCCTGCTTTATTGTCCTCCTGGACACTAATCTGGACCATAAATTACAACGTGACCATCATGTGCTTGTCATAAGCCCATAAACTCATCAGGAAAATGTTTACTGAGGTCATAGAGCAAGGAAGGAGATGTCAGTTTTCCCATACTTATACACAACTAGATTTCTATTTGTAATTAGAGGACGAAAAAGCTAAACATTAAAAGCCCCTGAAAGGGTAATTTAAAAAACACAACACTGAGTGATGATTATCTATAATGACTTTTAATGAAAGCGCACATCAGCTTCATCAGCATCACAGGCCCACACATACAGTGAGTGCTGAGTTTTACAAATGTTCTGCATTGTCATCTGTGCCAGTGTGAGGTCAGCAGTGTGTAAGAAGCAACTCCAGTTGGTGGTTTAATCCTTATCAGAGCCCGGTGTAAGCTCTGTTCTATCCTGTAAAGCCCTGAAACTATGATTTCAGTCAGAGAACAGCACCACTCCACCACGTGCTTCCCCCGCACCCTTCCTCCTCCGTTCCTCACACCTCCCCCTGCAGCCAGCTGCTCCCAGGCACCTCAGTTCTCCTTCACTAGCCAGTCAGACCTCAAAGGAATATGAAAAACCAAACAGGCAGGAGAAAACACACAACTGAGGTGACTGATTGAAATTCACAGTGTGAGTGGTTCCAATCTTTTGCGTGCTGTTTTTGGCCGCTTAGCTCTAGAGCTTGTTGTGGGGGAAGACTGTGACTAGCAGATGTATCACTGTGCAACGATACTGCAGAGGTCCTCTCAGGGGTCCTCAGAAGTAGGCGAGCTCTGATTGTTTGGTAACAATGTTTCAGTGGTGGGCGGGGCTTTAACTGACTCATGGATGATCCATCAGAGATCATCAGCACAGCTCAGACTGTATTTTTAGATGATGGTTGCAAGTTTTAAAGGATTCCCTTTATTGGTTTTGACTGCTGGTAAATGAATACAGTTTTTCATTAAAAAGTAGCTGCTGACTGAATTACTAGTCAGTGAACAGAGTCTCTGTTTGTACCCAATGTGGAGGAAACTTACAGATGTGAGTTCCCTGTGATTATTTCAGGACTGTCTCGGTAGTAAACAAAATGCAATGGCTTTCATGGAAATCTGTTTGAAAAAAGAAAAGAATGAAGCCAAGTGGGATAATTTGGAAATGTGTTTAGAGGCCCGAATGAAACTGAAATGTAACAGATGCAGAAAATAAATAGCCAAATACAGATTGGAAGTTCCTGTTTGAGAAAGGTGAAGGTGTCTCAAAGCTTGCTGCTATATTTTACCTTATCCCTCTTAACAAAGGTCCTCTGTAACCTGTCCAGGGTTAGGTTATATTTTGTTTTAGTCATATGCTAAATAGGCAAACAGGCATCTTGCCCACCCATTTAACAGTTAAGAAAACGTAACTTAAACTGTTAAATGAGTGTTAACAGACTGCTGTACTGGAGCATGCAGAGGTGTTCAACAAGTACAGCACACACACATACACCAATCGGGCATAACATTATGACCACTGACAGGTCAAGTGAATAACACTGATGATCATGGCACCTGTTAGTGGGTGGGATATATTAGGGAGCAAGTGAACATTTTGTCCTCACAGTTGATGTGTTAGAAGCAGGAAAAATGGGCAAGCGTGAGGATTTGAGTGAGTTTGACAAGGACCAAATTGTGATGGCTAGACGACTGGGTCAGAGCATCTCCAAAACTGAAGCTCTTGTGGGGTGTTCCCGGTCTGCAGTGGTCAGTATCTATCAAAAGTGGTCCAAGGAAGGAACAGTGGTGAACCGGTGACAGGGTCATGGGTGACCAAGGCTCATTGATGCACATGGGGAGAGAAGGCTGGCCCGTGTGGTCCGATCCAACAGACGAGCTACTGTAGCTCAAACTGCTGAAGAAGTTAATGCTGGTTCTGATAGAAAGGTGTCAGAATACACAGTGCATCAGAGTTTGTTGTGTATGGTCAGCAAAAGGGGGACCAACACAATATTAGGCAGGTGGTCATAATGTTGTGCCTGATCAGTGTATGCACAGTATGGCTGCTTGTAAAAACAAATGAACAAAATAATACACATTCAAATGTATAACCTGCTCTAACTCATGTAGATGAGTCAGTATGTTGTTTTTTTTAATTCTTTGCCATATAGTCTACATTTCAGTGTAGTTCCAGTTTACCTTCTGTCACATCTTTTCTGCTGGTGAGATTGTCTTGATGCTCTGATGTCCTGTGGATTTGCTGCTTCTGTCTGAGATTTTCACTTATCCACATTTTTTCTTACTGGCACAGAGAGCCATCATGCCACTATGTGCGTGTATTAGATGTGCGTTATGATGTTGAATTGTTTGTAATATTCTTGTGTACTTTAATGGTAGGACTACAATGAGCAGCTTAACAGCATGAAAATAATCTCATCTAATGCACAGTTATTTACCCTCTCAAGAGATGCTTATTTACATGTGAAGTGGAGGGTGAGACATTTAGTGAAGACATAACATTTTGCTTTAGTGGATATTAATTTTACTCACTGATTATTTTCATCTTGCTTTTACTGAAGCTTGTGTTGAACCACTGATTGTAACAGTATTTGCAGCATTTAGAATCTGACTTTACCATTTACCAGATTGGAACTGGGCCATATATGCACTCTAAACGATGATTAGGAGTGCTATGGTACTGCCATTCATATTCAGTCTTGGTGGAAATTTGTGACAGTATTCATCATTGAAATGAATAAATCCCATTCGGCCCAAAAACCACTTTCCCCACACACCACCATTAAAAAAAAGAGATGGAGGACACCAACAGCTCGTAGACAAGATGTACCTGGAAAGTAATCACAGTATCCACTGGTTTGATTTGGAGCTGATTTGAAGCCTAGAGAATGTCTTTATGTTCAAGGACATTTTTTTTTTTTTTTTTTTGGAACTAGACACTTCCAAATATTGGAAGTGGGATGCTGTGGGGGAAATGGCACTTGAAAACTGATTTTTAGCTAACCCATCGAGCATCATTTGTATACTGGTACAGTGTGAAAAGGCAAAAACCGAGGGCATGAGGGCGTCTTCTTAGCGGCATTATAGTGAGATCTGTGTGGAGTGGGCTAAAGAGGGCTAGCAGTAGAGTGGGTAATTTTATATACCATAGTCCACTTACATGAACAGTAGTATTTAGCAGGTGAAAGCAGTTATATAATGTTGCATAGCTCTTTGTTAAGTCTGAGAAAACAGTCAAACCTGATGAAGTCATCACGATTGGACTTGGAGTGTACCAATTTCTAGCAGAATGAGTTACAAGATTGTGGAGTGAAAGATGTGGTCATGAAAGAAATGGCAGGCAGGGGGTGACAAACAAAAAATGCAACTGAGTGGCGTTTTGGAAAATGAAGTCATGATGCCTGTGCTGCTGCTGGACACACTTTTATCATTTTTAAATGTGTTTTGTATTTCATGAAAGTGCAGTGTGAAATTACTGGGGAATGTAAAGTAAAGGCTGTTTGATGCATATGGAAAACATTCCATATGCTTCATATTGTGGATCTCCACTGCACATTCACACTGAATTTGTCATTCCTCCAGATCCCTAATCCAGAGTGCCAGCCATACAACAGTCTCTACTCTGCTGTGTCATTTCAGTGTTTAACATGACGGAGCATTAGCTGGTTATGATTTCAAACTAATCCTTCACATGTCTGCTGCTGCTTTACAGCTAAATGATGACACATCAGGCTGAGGTTTAGCATTGCTTAATCTTTTCTTTTGTGTGTGTATGTGTACTCTGTCTGAGACTGGTGTGTGTAAGCATTCTAATCATGAAGCATATGTAGAGTAGTGTAATGACTGATCATATAGGCAAATCAATGCCACTACTTAGACCATGAAGTTTATTATATGGATTTTATATTATGCTTCTGTTTGGAGAATACAGTTTATATTATCCTACTAACTGAGCTCAAGCATATACAGATTTACTATCTCATTACAACATCAATATGAGACAGCTTTTTGACTACATAGAGTCTTAAATCGTGATTAGATAAGTGTAAAACTTCTTCATAGAGAAGATACTTTTTTCTTTTATGACTTTGGTCAGGAGAAGACATTGGCAGCAGTCCAATTTAATTATTTCCTTACAGTAAAAGTTTTATTTCAAGCAGCAAAATTTACTTTAACCCCATCTAGCTTCCCTGGCTTTTTAACTCTCTTTAACCCAGCTCTGCACAGATATAATAGCTGATGATTTTCAGGTGGCTTTTTTTCTCCACTGTGACACTTTGGGTTTTCTCACAACAGACATTGACATGCTCCTTCTAGCCCCATTCTCCTGGAATCCGCCTGCCCACCCACCCTGCCACCAGCTTTATGTAGATCAATATTTGAGTAGCTGCAGCTGAGGTGTGTTTGTGCAGCTCCCTATCTCTGCGGGGCAGCCCGTTATAGTGTCAAGTCTGGAGGATGGGAGTTGAGGGCGTGTGTAAGCCCAGGATGACCTGACAGCATAGATATTTAATAACTGTCTTAACCTGGCCTTCCAGCGAATGTGCTGCAGAGTTATGAATATGGCTGCACTTTCAACCTTGCACCCCAGCGGGGCCTGCAAGGAAAAACATGAAAGAACAGAGAGGATTTAGCTGTTACACTCTTCACCTCTATCAGACTGCTGGTAATACTCAGTCTCTCCGCTGGTCAAATGTAATCTCAACCACACATACCTGAGAGCAAGCTTGCTCAGAGTCCTGCCAGGGTTAGTCATAGAGGTTAGCTTTTTTTAGATAAAGTGTTGTAATTTACTTTTTTTGGGAAAACAGCTTTTCCACAACCTCAAGAATCCCTGACTTTAAATCCTTTCAGGTGTTCAGGTCTAAAGTCACCACTTTCAAAGTTGGCAGTAGGAGCATCCATCCATCCATCCATCCATCCATCATTAAGGTTTGCTCATAGGCTACTCCAAGATGAGGCTGTACCTACATTACATTACTTCTGGTTGATTAAAAGAGTAACTACAAATTCAGGTAGATATAAGTTTAGTAAGTTATATTATTCAGTATTTTTGTTTGTTATATAAGAGAGCAAGTAAAGTTAACCATAATCTGTGTGCAGATGATAGATGTAGTCACTGACATCATCCATTGGATTAATTCAATTCAATTCAAGTCAGTTTTATTTATATAGTGCTATACTGTAGCCTTGACTTTGGCCTTATGGGCTGTCTTTCATTGGAGTGTGAAACCCTTTGAAAGCCCTCACAAAAACACACACACACACCCAGAGAGAGAGAGTGAAAACCCAGCACTCTAGATAAAAATCTCATATGAAGGTGTGGATGTGAATCCAACCCTAACCCCACTACTAACCCTAAACTGGCAACTTAGTGTATGTTTAGTGGTTAAGTCAGTCTTGACTCTTTTTTTTTTCATATGCTTATTAAGACATGATGTACTGCTGTGGCTGAAGCTCTCATCTTTTCAACATACTGCAGTGTTGTGTTATTTGTTTGAATTGATCTTTGTCCAAAGAGCTAGTCAGTCAGTCATCCTACATCTCTACAGTCTTTAATTAGCACTACTCAATAATAGCACACCTTTAAGCTAAGCCCTTAAAACTCATGCAGCATACTACATCCCCCAGGCCCATGTCATCCTGGACACAAATATAGTAATGCTTTAGAAAAACATGACTCAATGTTTGGAGTCACTGTTGAGATTTTGGTTGAAGACTGAACTCATAGTTCTTTTGTAGCAAATGCTTCAAATAATCCAAAAACACATTTTCTTTTACAAACCTCATTTTTTAGATGGTGTCATCTCAGACACTTTCTTGACTCCAGTTTCGTCCATTTTTGGTGTCCTTGTTGTTCCATGTGATGTGTATCCTTCTATGACAAATCATAGAAGGATACACGAGTGTGCAATTGATAAAATTAATTATGGTCCAACTCTGTTTAGTTTTTCACAGCCATTGCAGTCACCCAGATAAACAGCATGAGGGTCCTGGCTCATCTAAATGGAACAGTTCCAGAAATAATGTTATTACCCTGCAAAGTCATGCCAAAATGTTTGCTGTTGGAAGGTACTGTTCACTGAGGTGCTGTACCTCACTGACTTACACGGAGTGTACATTTAAATTAAAGGCAATTTCTATAAACCCCGAATCCAGCATAATCTTTATTATCAAGTATTTATTTATTTGTAAAAGGTGTTTTTCAAGAGGCAAGTTTACTACTAAAATATATTACAATTTTTATGCATTACATATAAATTATATATAAACTATTCTTGTTGCTGGAACTGGTATATCCGCCTCCTCTTCTTATTCATTTTTCATGTGTTTAGTCTTTCTTCAAGCCAATGTTTATCTACACAGAAGAGTTTGATTAGTTTCATAGTTGCTATGTTGGAAATATTGAAGTCAAGTCAGACGATATTCAGCTGTCCTAGAGGAGGAAGAAAAATACACATCTAACCATCCCTTTAGTTTTCAGCAGTCATTTCAATCTTCTGCCATCAGTGTAGCATGCAAAGTGGACCATTTTCAGATTCTACACATATCTCTATATTTGATTACTGAGTCATTAGGAGCACTCGAAAACATAATGGGCTAATGGGCTGCGATAGATTTAAGAAAAACACGGTCAGAAAAGCAGGTTTTCAAGCTCGGTATACTATAGAGCACTGTCACAAGTGAATCAGAAAAACAAACACACCATCATCAGTCAGCTACATCCATATTAAATGTCTTTTTTTCCTCACTGAGCAGATTTCTTGTCTTCAGTTGGTCAAATTGTGTTATATATTTATTTTACTTGGTGTTAGGTCAATAAACAATAACTGTGAAGGCTTTATTAATATAAATATATATTGTAACATTAATGATGAATTATAGATATAGAAGATTTAATACCCAGCGGGTTGCTTCATAAAGTGTCTCATGACATGATGACGCTCACTTCATCTTCTTATCCCCACAGGCTTGTCGTTTGTTCTGCTGCGCTATTTTCTAGACTTTAAGCATTTTTCTAGTAGTGTAACTTGATTGATAATCAGCCGCTGTTCAGCTGCACAGGGAAGATTAAAAATTTGCGCTGACCATTAAAATACGTAATGTAACGAACATAGCATGCGCACACTAAACGACAACAAACTTGGGCACGGTGGACGCAGTCGTAAGGTCACCGTTCGGTGCTCAATTGAACTGTCAGATGTACAAATATATACAATTGTGGGATTTGTATAAAATATTTGTATACACCATATAGATGTTGGCACTCACAGTGCCCTAGGCAATGTGTATTCAAAAATTGGTCCACACGTTTAGGAGGATACATACATACATAGGCTACGATCATTATAGTATGATAATTATTTATTTTTATTTTTATTTAAAGCCTCCTGAATAGGCATAAGTTAGACTACAGATATGAAACAGAGCATGCACAGGGCCTTAAGGTGGTGACTACACACAACAGTAAGCGCTGTCAGCCCACAATGAATCTGTGCTCCATTATTTGACAGAAACCTATGCATTTCCCTGTTATTTATGACTGCTGCTAAATATATTACACACAAATACTACGTGGTAAACACAGTGAGGTGTGGTTCATCTTCAGCAGAGATTTAAAAAGAAAAAAGCATCACTATCAGTATTGATAGTGTATGAGTTGTATTTGTATTTAAAATTTTAAAAGATGGGTTTTAAAAATGGTTCCTAAAAATGATATATTTATCATTAATTCAGTGCTATGAATTAAAATTGAATGACTGTACTTCATGTTGCCTCTGTACACCCCGACAGTGGATTTGAAATCAAATCATCAAGATGTGATTGAAGTGAAGACCTTCAGCTTTAAGTCAAGGGATTTATACACAGTCCCCCATTTTCAGAGGCTCAAAAGTAACAACATCTTTTAAAATTTTAAAAGATGGGTGTCCTCCTTATCAACCAGAAAATTTCAGATTTTCTCTCCAGGGAGGGACTTTTAACATCTGGCATCTGTTGAACAGGTCCTTTACAGGCACAGGCTTATTTTGGAGGGGCTACTAAACAGCCAAGACTTTAACTAATGTGAACTGTGATATTATCAGACAACTTCTTTGTTATAAAATCAGGGCTTTAGCTGTGAGAATCGACATGGAAAGTGGTTTAAAAGTAAAGGCTGGTTTACATTAGTGTTAATGGGTGACATTTGTGTGACTATTTCATGCCTGTACAGTCGCCTGACAACATAAACAGGAAAGTGTGTGAATGAACACAGCCTTATTGTGAATACTAAAATTCCTTTGTGAACACCAACACATTTTTGTTTTTCTCGTTGTGGGGACATTGCTATTGGAAAAGGTAATCCACAGGGTCATCAGTTCCTCAGTCAAAATCGTGCACCAAGAATACATACATATACATCCACCCTTATGGGCCACTTTATTAGGTTTGCCTGTTTAACTGTTCATTAACACAATCGTATGATCAGCCAATCACATGGCAGCAACTCAGTGCATTTAGGCATGTAGACATGGTGAAGACAACCTGCTCAAGTTCAAACCGAGCATCATTTCAGAAATCGCTGATCTACTGGGATTTTCCTGCACAACCATCTCTCTGGGTTTACAGAGAATGGTCAGAAAAAGAGAAAATATCGAGTGAGCGGCACGTCTCTGGCCAAAAATGCTTTGTTGATGTCAGAGATCAGAGGAGAATGCCCAGACTGCTTTGAACTGATAGGAAGTCAGCAGTAACTCAAATAACCAGTCATTACAACCAAAGTATGCAGAAGAGCATCTCTGAATGCCAAACCTTGAAGCAGATGGGCTACAGCAGCAGAAGACCACACCAGGTGCCACTCCTGTCAGCTAAGAACAGGAAACGGAGGCTACAATTCACATGGGCTCCCCAAAATTGGACAAAAGAAGATTGGAAAAACGATGCTTGGTCTGATGAGTCTCAATTTCTGCTGCAACATTTGGATGGTAGGTTAGAATTTGGTGGAAACAATATGAGCGCATGGAACCATCCTGCCGTGTATCAAAGGTTCAGGATGCTGGTGGAGGTATGGGGGATATTTTCATGACTTTGGGCCCCTTAGTACCAACTGAGCATTGTTTAAATGCCACAGCCTACCTGAGTGTTGTTGCTGACTTGTCCATCACTTTATGACCACAGTGCACCCATCTTTGGATGGCTGCTTCCAGCAGGATAACGTCACAAAGCTCAAATCATCTCAAACTGGTTTCTTGAACATGACAGTAAGTTCACTGTACTCAAATGACCTCCACAGTGACCAGATCTCAATCCAATACAGCACCTTTGGGATGTGGTGTAATAAGAGGTTTGCATCATGGATGTGCAGCCAACAAATCTGCAGCAAATGCACAATGCATGATGCACAATGCACGATGTCAATATAGACCAAAATCTCTGAGGAATGTTTCCAGCACCTTGTTAAATCTATACCACAAAAAATTAAGGCAGTTCTGAAGGCAAAAGGTGGTCCAACTCAGTACTAGTGAGGTGTGATAGTAGTAGTAGCAGTACTAGGCATCTAGTAGACTTCAGCTTTTGAACCAAATTAAGAAATCTTTTAGACATATAACCAAAAGAAAATTGCTTAATGGGTAAACATGATTTGAATTCAAATCTTTGTAATAGCCTGAAAAAAAACTTCACCTTTCAATTTTCAACCAATACATGTGCAAAGCAATGTTTGTTTGTTTTTGTGTTGTTGTTGTTTTGTTTTGTTTTTTTTAATCTAATGACTGACCAATCAGATTTAGCAGAGAAAACAAAGCCCATTGACTTGTGTCACTTGAATGATAGTGTCATGTATTGAATTTTGTCATTGTTCTGTTCAGATGTATGTGGCTGAGCTGCAGGGTTTTGTTAACAACAAACAGCAGCAGCATTAACAGTACTTTGAGGGCCTTTATATACTTTTTATACCTTTATAAAGTCTTCCAAAAAGGGTGCAGCCATCAACAGCTCACCTGAATTTAAAGCTAAAACAGCCCATTTGGGAAAGACTTAAAACCAGGGGTTCAGAGGCATGGTAGAATCAATGGTCTGTGCAGTATTTTGAGCTGACACTAAAATGACATTGTGGGGACATGTGTGACTTGCATTAACTTGTTCAAAATGAGTATAATATGGGACTTGTAAATGGCATTTCATAAAGTTATGTGGTTATCTTCACTTTTTAATGCTGTAGACAACTTAAAGGGCTACTTTGGAGATGTGTTTCTCATCCAAATTGAAAGGGTGTCAAATACTGATTGTGAAGCCCTTTGAGTCAAATTTATATTTACCAATATAAAGAAAACTGACTTGACTTTTTCATACTTGTCTTGCAGGTACAATGTTTAAAGTATGCTAAGCACTGGTATTGGCATGTTTTATTTAATGTTTTCTCAGTCTTTAGTAAATGTGCTCTCTCTTTTTGTTTTCCAACCTTTTTTTCCAGACACTCCACTCAGCAGCAAACCAACAAAGTCATCACCAGCACAAGCCAACTCATCAAACAGCTCTCTGATATAATCAGTGGCTCTTCACGGGTATTTAATGCTCCCTTTCCTCCCTCTTTGATTGTTATTTTAAAGAATAAACAGTAGATTAAACAACTTTTGAGCTAATTTAATCGAATCTTGTTTTGTTGCACAGCAAGACCGCCTGCGCCTGACCAGACTAAAGACTGAACTCTCTGAGTCTGTGCAGCGCTATGGGGATCTGCAGAAGGTATCTGCATGTAGAATGCACTCATTTGACAGTGGCAATTGATGCTGTGATCAATTATTTCTTACTGATAAAAGAGAAATACACAGAGCTGTTCCACAGACAGAAAATTACACGTGTGCTACTTGTTGCAAGAGTCCTCTTGACCCTGTCTCTTCATATGCTTCTCTTTCAGAAAATTGCAGAACGCTCAAGGGCCCTGCTACCTCCAGCACAGAAAGACAAGAAGAAGGTGAGCTGATATGGAGGGCGAAAATCCTCCTTTTGTTTCACTGTCATTCATAAAGGAGCAGGATGATGAGATGGCATTTCTCTGCTCAATTGCATTCTCACAAGGGCTCCTTTGAAGCTCTGTCTGGTCTCTTCCACTCCGTTATATTACAGTGGACTCCATTCATCACATCCCACTCTCGTGTGCTGCGAAAATTTCTTTTATCTGATTCTAATTTGGTCACCTGCAAGAGTGTATTTTCACCGTGTGGCCCAGTGAGAGAGCTTTAATGTTAATGTTAATGCTTTAATGTTGAAGAAATGAAAGTCAGTCCTCATAGCATGCATGGGAATGATTCCAAATTCCTGATTACTGCAACCAGATGATATGAAATGAAATTTATTGATTTTTGTTTATATATGAGATGACTGCAGGAGCACAAGTAATGAGGCAGCAAATTTGTCAAGGTGAATGTACTGTTGACTGTGTAGAAGACACGTGGCATGTATGGAGGTACTTTCAGGTTTGGTTAGGCCTCAGTGACACTAGAGGAAAGATAGGTCAGCAACCTCCGTGCAACCACGGAAAACCCGTTGTTGGTTTGTGAAATAAATTTCACTTATTTTGTTTGCTGTCTGGGACCAATTGCAAGTAGTTGCCACAACCAATTGGTCACCCAGGTTTATTGTGTAATTGGCATGGCTGGAAGGCTCAAAGCTGTGAGCGCAGTGCGAAAACTTTGGCTCTGTCCCGTTGCTCTTTCTGTCCTCACTCTGAGTGTTTAGCCCCACATATTCCTGCTCCACAATAATACTGGGATTTTATTGAAACAGAGCAGAACTGAACTGAACTTAACGGAGCATCGGAGTGAGGGAGGAGGAGAATCCCGATGCAAGATGCATACAAGGATACACGTTGTTTTGCTTTTTACAGTGAGCAGAGCGGGTTCCAGTGTTTCAGGCTTTTAATCACATTTCTACACAGAGATTAGCACACAATGAAAACATCTCTCCCTCTCCCTCAGCAATGCGTGCACACAGAGCAACATTTTTGTACAGTGAGGCTGTTCCGGGTCAAATTTGACCCGTTTCTACTGAGATGGATTTTAAATCCACCAGGGTGGGTCAAATAAAGGAAAATGGTGCTTTTAGGGAATCTTGAAACTCTAAAACTGCACATATCATGCGTGTGTGTATTTTTTATGGGACAATGGTAACAGAGTTAAAGGGGGACCTTGACACTCTCACGAGAATTGTCTGTGTTCCCATCATATTTGTCCAGGTTCCCGCAGAGAAGGGAACCTGCTGGTCTTTGAAGGATCATGGGGGAATCTCCAAAAAGTGAAATAGAAAAACAGCATAGGAGTGATCACATATGGTCCACATAAGGAACAGAGGTCCTACAGAGGTCAGAGGGTGCCTTGAGAGATGGTGCCTTGACACAGACATGCGATCTGAAATGGGGTAGCACGATGTTGCAGTGGTTAGCACTGCCTCAAAGCAAGAAGGTTCATTTCAATTCAATTCAATTTTATTTATATAGCGCCAAATCACAACAGCTGCCTCAAGGCGCTTTATATTGTAGGGTAAAGACCCTACAATATTAGAGGGAAAACCCCAACAGTCAGACAAGCCCCCTCATGAGCAAGCACTTGGCAACAGTGGGAAGGAAAAACTCCCTTTTAACAGGAAGAAACTTCCGGCAGAACCAGGCTCAGGGAGGGGCAGATATCTGCCGCGACCGGTTGGGGGTGAGGGGAAAAAAGAGAGCAGAGGGAGACAGGACAAAAGACACACTATGGGAGAGAACCAAAGTTTAATAATAACTAATGATTAAATGCAAGTGGTGTATAAACAATAAATAAATAATAATAATATTCCTGGTTCAAATCCTGGCTGGAGCCTTTCTGTGACGAGTTTGCATATTTGAGCCACTCCAGAATACCTGGAGTGGGTTTCCTTTGGATACTCCAGCTTCCTCCCACAGTCCGAAGACATAAATGTCAGGTTAATTGGTGGTTCTAAATTGGCTGTGGATGTGAGGTAGATTTAGTGCTTGAAGTCCATAGAATAAAGTGCTGTATGAATGTGTGGTTAAAGTGTGACTTGTAGTTAAAAGCACTTTGATGGTCAGTAAGACTAGAAAAGTGCTATATAACAGTGAGTACAACAATAAACAAATTAGAATCCATTTATTCTGAGCTAACTGAGTTAACAAAGATCAAAAGAGGGGTTGGGGGGTCATAAGATTATAAAAGCACCTGAGCTGCTATTTCAGTGAGTGTGGTAAACACATGCAAATCCCACATACACACGGTTTCCTACCACAGCTTTGAATGCACACTAGACTAGTTTGCAATAAGCAAGTTTTGTGTTCTCAGTGTTAATTAATGTTCTTGCCATTTTTAAATTCAATAAAACATAATTAAATCATTATGGTTGTTATGTTTTCATGTCTTAGGTAAAACAGGACATGATATTGTGTGATAACAGATGTTTTTCTCCAAAAGCGAGTGTTGTAAAACCTAAAAAAAAAATACACTCTCCCTGCTCTTTGAAGCATTATTTAAAGAACTGTATATCATCCATTTATTAACATCAGATAGGCCATTTATACATTAAAAATTTTTTGTACACACTTGTTATGAGGGACTTCTTGGCCTGGGTCAAAATTGACCCAAACCATACTGTGTAGGCAGAGAATATGAACAGTATGTAAAGGTTAACGGGACTGTGTTAGTGTGTTAGAATAATGTCTGAATGTTTCAATATGTTACAGTTAGTTAAATTAATATGGTCTCATGCTTTCCTCTTCAGACACTCGCAATCAAATGCAACAAGACAAACAGTTTAACATACCAGAATTAAATCCCCTATCTACTTAGTGTATTTGACCAGCTGTACCACTTAACTTCAATATTTAATATGAAATAATGCCAAAATTCATCAGCACAAAATGCTGTCAGTTTAAAGAAAGAATTACTAAATATTACACTCAGTAGATTCCTAAGAAAACAGTGTTCTTTGATGAGAGAGTTTTTCTGCTTTCCTGCAGCGCGTCACTTTTTCTTTCTTTTTTTTTTAACACACTTCTGTAAATCTCCGTACAGGGAAGGAGGCATCTTCTTACATTTACTGAGATAAACAGCAGACTTTCAGAGTTTGAGAGTTAATAAATATGTGAAAATGACTCGGCTCTGTAAGGTGTTTTACAGCATCATGAACTGCAAGTTCTAACTGTGAATGATGCAGTGAATGACGGCAATGTCAGGTTAGGGTTGATCTTTTTACTGAGGACTGTGGCTGCTCGTTCTATCAGCCCATCACAGCAGCTGCACCATCAGCTGCAAAGCCAACAAACCATGTGCCTAACATTTCTTCAGAGACGCTCTCATAGCAAGGCTTTCTAACTGCGGAATTTCAGACAGCAGCCCTGATGTATAGCTCTAATTCAGTTTCACACACTGCAGAAAAACCCAGAAGCGTTTATGCATGTGGCACAGTCACAGAACCTTCATTAACACATGGAGGGCTCGGGATCTGACTGTAAATAATGTTTTGTGTTCTTCTACACATCGTACATGTCAGCTATTACAAACTGATTTCAGTTTTATATGGAGGAATAGTTTTTAATAAAGCAGCTCTTCTCTGGATAAATCCTGCACTCCACCTGAGTCTCAGTTCTCAGGTCCACACAGTCCGCTGTAATTTCTAACAGAAGAGTTCACCCTTAGATCATAAATATATTCATTTTTCTTCAGTCTCCTCTCATTGTTATGAGAGAAAAACATGCTTAAAGTGCTTACACTGTAGTATTTTGTTAGTATGTTACTCACGCCCTGATTTTTGAGACACAAATTTGGGCTGCTCTTGGTAGAATACTGGTCATTAATGAAATGAACTAGCTGTGTCTGTTTGTTTATACATTTCTAAATTATAAGTGGTGCTTATAATTATAAATGGTGCCCCATTTAGATTTAGTCCAGTCTGTGGCCGAGAGTCGCGCTTGATGTATGGATTATGCGTGGTCTGCCGGTGGCGAGTCTGCCCCTGGCTCTGGTGCCGCACTTCAGGTCTGATGCAGACGGCAACAGATTTGCAACAGACGGCAACAGATTTGAGATTTATCATAGTTAATGGATGTATTATCGCAAACAGATTGCATATACGCGCCAGCTTGAACCTGTTCAATCGAAAGCTGTTAGCTGACTCCATCTTACTGCTGTTTCTTTGCGGTCTTGATGCGCCAAAGTCACTTTGAAGATGACAGCTAAGTGGGAGTGATCTCAGACCTGGTCCCTGTCTTCAAAGGGACCACTTCAAAGGCAAAGAGATCGTAAGTTGATTGCACAAGGTCACAATAATTTTGATCGTGCCGCAGTCTCCAACCACTGTTTTCCCTAGTGTGCCTGTAGCCTTATCTACTTACTGCAGATACACTATAACCAAACATAAAATATGAATGCTCATGTGGAATTGCAATGTTGTTAGAAGTTTTAAAGGAGATGTATTATGATCATTTTAGATGCTCAGATTAAGTTAACAATACCCCCCCAAACAGCAACTCTTTATTCACCCATTGGGGATGGCTGACTCCAGAGGTGCAGCGGGTCATCTGCTGATTGGAAGGTTGGTGGTTCGATCCCTGGCCACTCCATTCTGCATGTTAAAGGGCATGATACTGAACCCCCAGCTGTCCCCGATGCGTTCATCAGAGTGTGAATGTTAGATAGATTGCACTTACAGTATAGAGGGAAGTGCTTGTGTGAATGGGTGAATGAGGCATGTTGTATAAAGTGCTTTGAGTGCTCAAGTAGACTAGAAAAGTGCTATATAAGAACCAGTTCATTTACCATTTACCCTTCAAATCCAGAAAAGCAAACATACCGCACTCCAGGACACTAGGCGAAAGCGATGGGCTCCATCGTGATGTTCAACAACAATTTTAACAAGCGTGTGGACCTTTTTGTTTTTTTTTTTTTCTAATTATGGCAATTTTAGAAATCCTTGCTCGTGTCTTCTCAAATGTGATGACCAGTGGGTGGCTGCTGACTTCTCCTTTAAACTGTCCTTTAAATTTTTCAGACAAGAAAGGCTAATTAAACTTGTTAAACATAATATAATTTTACACTACAAAATAATTCTCAGCTGAAATTTATTTATTTTTATTAATTACCTAGTCGTTAAAATAGTTTTCTGATTCTAAACAAGTGGTTGCTTCATATTTTCCTCCTCCTTTTATTGGTAGCAAATGTATTGTGTATATGTATTGCTTTCTCTGTCTTTCTTTTAAGTATTTATTTATTTAATTTGGACCTGTAACTACACTCACTATGAACTCGGTTTCTCAATTCTGGCTTAGCTCACAGCTTGTTAGCTCACCAGAGGGGCGTACTACGAAGTGAGATTAATGAGTTAGTGAGCTGTGTCAAGCTTAAAGTCAGAGTTTTCTGTGTCACAAAAGTGTCTCTCTTTTTATCTGGCAAAATCAGAATTAGTAACTTATGCTGAAGACATAACCTGGTCAAGAGCAGGGTACCCCGATCAGGCACAACATTATGACCACCTGCCTAATATTGTATTGATCCCCCTTTTGATGACCATACACAACAAACTGTGATGCACTGTGTGTTCTGACACCTTTCTATAAGAACCAGCATTAACTTCTTCAGCAGTTTGAGCTACAGTAGCTCGTCTGTAGGATCGGACCACACGGGCCAGCCTTCGCTCCCCACGTGCATCAGTGAGCCTTGGCCCCCCATGACCCTGTCACCGGTTCACCACTGTTCCTTCCTTGGACCACTTTTGATAGATACTGACCACTGCAGACTGGGAACACCCCACAAGAGCTGGAGTTTTAGAGATGCTCTGACCCAGTCATCTAGCCATCACAATTTGGCCCTTGTCAAACTCGCTCAAATCCTTACGCTTGCCTATTTTTCCTGCTTCTAACACATCAACTTTGAGGACAAAATGTTCACTTGCTTCAGAATATATCTCACCCACTAACAGGTGCCATGATGAAGAGATGATCAGTATTATTCACTTGACTTGTCAGTGGTCATAATGTTATGCCTGATCGGTGTATGTCCACGTCTGGCTTCAGAAAACCAACATAATGACGGCAATGAAGCTAAAGTTCAGACTTCAAAATGTATGTCCACGGACCGGGCGACGTCATAATGGGTATATCCACCATATTCAATGGCCACTGCTAGCTAACCAAGCTAGATATAGTAGCTTTGTCTGTGAGTGACCAGATTGTGCTCTAAACTACCCAGGAACGTTCAGGGTTCCTTTAGCAACACTGGATATCCTCCATACTCTGTGAATGTACCTAAGAGCTGCTCCTGGAGAGAGACCTGTGGACTGATAATTTCTCATAAGGACCACATAACATAAAAAAACCACCACCCTGTTTGTTTTCTTCCCTTTGAATGAAGCAGTCAATTAGTTTTGGGTCCCTACAATCACTAGCTTTGAGTCACAGCTATAACATTTTTTTTTTTTTTCCCATAAATTATTTAAGTGATAGGCTTACCTGAGCAGATGAGTTTCAGGGTGAAGTAAGACACAGATTTGAGTAATACTGCACACTCCCTCAGAGAAGATCCAGACTGAACGCAGTCAAAGTTGATCATGGACCCAAATCCTTCTGAGGACCTTGTAAAGTCTACATAAACAGCAGAGCCACAGTCCAGATGTTCACAGACTGGAGCTGCTTCCTTCAGGGACAAGTAAAAGCCATCTACTTTTCTCCAGTCTCCCTGTTTCACCTCCAAATTCCCTGCACAGCGACTGGGTCCTCCCACCAACCTGACAGGCTCTGAACAGAAAGCAGAGAGTTATTAGTAACAGAATAAAGTGAGTTTGAACCAAATCAAAGCTGGAGCTTCTCTTATACCTGAGCAGATAAGCCCAATAGCTTTATCAGGTGAGCAGCTGCTTCTAGCTGAGCCTGAGCTTCTGCAGTCCAGGAGAGCAGACTCATGGCCTCCACACTGGAATTCTTTGGTCCACATTGGAGCCTCCACTTCTCCAAAGAGTCCCCCCTGGAGGACTGAAGGAGGCCCACAGCTAAGCTCCCTACAGACCACCTCCGCATCCTGCTGGTCAAAGTCAGCTTCACACACTGAGGACCACCTCTGACTAGACTGGTTAGACTTCACCTCCAGTCTGCCTGAACACAGACTGGTCCCATTCAGCAGTCTCACAGAGTCTGGAGAGGAAAGAAAAGATCAAACAAGTTAAGTGCTATTTATATAGCACATTTAAAACAACAGGAGCTGACCAGGGCCGGATCTAGCCTGTTACATTTGGGTGGCCTGCTAAAAATTCTGGGTAGCTGACTTGTGAGACAAAGATTAGAGCAGCTGACCATTATCCTGCAGGTTTCTGGTTTGAATCATTGTTCAGATGCTGACATCTCTGAGAAAACTGGTTCTCCTTCATAGCATTCATTTCATGTCCCACTATGGGAATATTTCCTGCATGACGTCAGCAGCAGCTCAGCCACCATTACGCCAGCTGGCTCAGCAACACCAATGTCAGGAGGGGCCAGGGCCCCCATATACCCCTATATAATAGGCTGACATAGTGTCAGATCTCATTCAAAAAACTCTTCTCATGTCTCACAGAAGCCTGTTGACAGCTGTGCTATTGGGTGCTAAGCTAAACTATCCACAGATTCGAGTGCACAGCTCAGTCACCGGGTGCTTTGTTCCCAACATTTCAGTTCTACACTAGCTCACAAACAGTAGCAATACTGTCCTGTAGCTAGTTCTCATGTTTAGCAGCAATACTTCCACCCTGGGAAGTAGCAGTAGTTCCTAAAGCAAAGCAGCAACACTTTACTAATTAGGAACAGCTAGCACTACCATCAGGTAGCAATACCCATTATCAACAGCACTAGCAATATCTCACATCAGGAAGCAATACCTCTATAAAAATAGCATTACTTTTTTTTCCACGATAACAGAAGAACAGCAATATTCTTCTATTTTAGCTTGGTGGCTGCACAAGCTGTTTAGCTGAGGGTTGGGTCCACTAGCATTCATAGCCCACTAGCTAACCATGGCTACGGCTAACGACCTAAACGAAGTTGGAAAACTTTGTCCCTGCAGCAACAAGATTTCTGCCTGGGATACACACCCCTGTGTGCAGCATGCCTGGGCTTATCCTATGCTAAGGCTGCCTTGACCTCTATTCCTGATGGTATCCTCAGCGCAGCTTTTCCACGCAAACTGTTCCACAACAGGCTAGCTTCACTCCTGCTAGAGCCATCCTGGGAGGAGATGCTAACAGCGATGGAGACGAGTCAGCCAACTCAGAGCTCCTCTTGCCTGATGACAAGGAGGAGGATTTCAACTCCCTTGCTAGAATCTCATAGTTCTCCGATGGCTTGGGCTCACCAGCCTAATGACTAAGGAAAAGGAGGAGATCCTCGACAGCCATGTTGTCTGCCAAGGTCTCATCGGTGCAGCTGTTACTTCCATGCAGAAGAGAAGTGAGGATAAAAAGAGAGATGAGGCATTGAAACCCTGTTTGCCGAGGAAGGCCCAACATGCTACCCCAGCGGCACTGAGCTAGTCGTATGCGCAGAAAGCGTCTCACCCCGCTCCTGTCAGGATCCCCAAAGTGCCTAAGGCGGAGGCACCCCCCCATGCTGTAGGTGGTCCCAAGAATCCATGGGCTAGGAAGCAGTCTCCCCAGGCCAGATCTCAAATGGCTCCTCCTCCCTCTGCTGCCACAACAGGAGGGGGAAGAAGCAGCTGGCCTGACATCTCCTCCAGTGAGAGCGAGCCCAGCTTGCCCCTTCATGAACAACTCTTCACCCACCCAGCTCCATTCCCAGTTCAATGGGACAAGTTTCACTCAGATTGCAGTTCCTGTTCCCGGACCCACCAGAGAGAAACAGAGTCAGAGTTTGCAGTGTTCTTTCACAAACACTTTTCTCATGCATTCTGTATTAAAAAGGTCCCAACATGCACATCCAGGCAGTTTGCCGAGGGTGCTGCCAAGTGTTGTAAAACATATGGAAAAAATAAAAATGGTGAAAAGCAAATCAATACTGTCTTCTATAACAAAGTGACTGTGACAACACACAGTCCAGCCACCTCCATCACAGGCACTGGAGGTGACGGGACACAGGGAGAGTGTACAAAGTGGCCAGTAAGCCCTGTGTCTCTCCACATAGAGAGCTGGGCTACCTGCACTCAGTCAGCATGGGTGTTGAGGACAATAGAAAAGGGCTGCAGGCTACAATTCAATATTGCTCCACCACAGTTCAAAGAAATTATTTATTTTCATGCTCTGGGCTAGTCTGCGAATTTTTTCCTGAAGGAAATTTTCCTTTTTGAGAAACAAAGGGGCTATAAGAGTTGTTCCTCCCAAGGAAACCCACATACGCCTCACTGTTACGGTTTGTATGAGCGGGCATCTGGTTCACATCAGTTGACCTGAGGAATGCTTACTTGCACATCCCCATATATCCACCACACCGAAAGTATCTAAGGTTTACTTTCCAGGGGATAGCCTATGAGTTTGTGGTTCTGCCATTTGGTCTGATCACTGATCTTTGGTCTGGTCACTGAACTCAAAGGTGTTTGTAAAATGCACCAAGGCAGTAGTGGCCCCACTTATTTGAGTAGCCAGATACATTGAAAACTGGCTGATGGCAGGTGGCTCGTCACACACATGCTCTCATATGGAGAATTTAGGTTTCTAGATAAATGTGGAAAAAAGCTTTACAGTTGTAGCGTGCTGAGGTCAACTCAATGCGTTACATTTACAGGGCTCAGTGTAAACTCCCTTCAGATGTAGGCTTTTCTGTCCCCAGAGAAAACGGTGACCATACAGTGATCCTTAGCACTATTTTGCAGAGGTAACACTGTTGCCTTCAAACAGTGCTGATGGCTTCCTCTGGGCTTGATGGCTTCCTCTGTACCACTACCACTGGGACGCCTGTACATGAGACATTTTCAGTGCTGTGGCCTTGTGGGGATTAGATTGTTACAGCGACGGCTACTGTCACATGAGGGTCTCCCCAGACTGCTCACTTGCTCTTCGACAGTGAAAGAAACCAGGTTTCCTGTCTCAGGGTGTTACCATGGGTTTCATCCAGGAGGCGGTCTCCACAGATGCCTCTCTTGTGAGCTGGGGTGCCACTCATAAGGAGAGAACGGTGAATGGGAGATGTTACCCCTACATGCACTCTATCAACATAAACTATCTGGAACTGCTGGCAGTTCATCTGATGCTAAAACATTTTCTCCTTTGGCTGAGAGGTCATTATGTTTTAGTGAGGTCAGACAATTCCACAGTTGTGGCCTACATCAACAGATGAGGGGGACTGAGGTCCCCCAGGTTACGCACACAGGCACAAGACTGATTAGAGTAGCGTTCACCTGCTGTTATTGAGAGTGACTCATATACTGGTAATTTTGAACTTTGGGGCAGATCTTTAATCCATGGGTAACCCACTGTACACAGACTGGAGACTTTAACCATGAATGTTTATGCATCAGTGGAGATTGCTCTGTGCCCCCTATTTTCCTCGCCACACAATCAGAGAGACTGACTGGGGATGGATGCTCTGGCTCACAACTGATCTAGGACCCTCCTTTACACATTTCCCCCAGTAGCCCTCAAGTTCCCAAATCTGGCCAGAGTTAGAAAAAGAGGTCATTCTATGATCCTGGTAGCCTCACGCTGGCCAGCGAAGCACTGGCTGATGGAGATTTTTCAGTTGCTATGCAGCTCGCCATGGCTATTGCCACTATGCTGAGGCTTGCTGTCTCAGGCACAGGGGGAAATATTCCAACCCCACCCATCTATGGGCCTGGCCCGTGAGTGGTTCAACCTGACAACAACTGTCAGTATTTGCTGTTTAAAGCATTCTTGTTAAAAAGTTGAGCGCTTGTGGAGAAACTCATTTGCACGTTCATCTCCTTCATTTAGTTTCTTTCAACAATTCAGTCAGAAATGTGAGGGCTGCCTATTTTTCAAGCCTGGTTTCAAAGAGCAGAGGTAACCCTAAGGTGTTATTTGACACAATTAGTGATACTGTTACTCCTGCTACACCTGCTATCCCAGTTTTTTCACATGAAGATTGTGAAAAATGTTTCTTTCTTTGTTGAAAAAAAACATCAGTAATGTGAGAAACAATATTTTTCCTTCAGCATCTTCACACTCTAGCTCGGCCTGTTATTTTGGAAAGTTTTATTTACCTATTTCTTTATCTGAGCTGGTAAGATTAGTTGACTCAATGAAAGCATCCTGCTGTTCTCTTGATATCTTACCTTCATCTTTGTTCAAAAATGTTTTTCAGTCTATCGGTCCCTGTGTGCTTACTATAATCAACACTTCACTGGTGTCCGGTTAAGTCACTGTTTATTTTAAGAATGCTGTCATCCACCCACTCTTTAAAAAAAACCCAAGCTTGACCATTCTCTTCTTAGCAGCTACAGACCAATCTCAAAATGAACATTTATTGCTAAGATTTTAGAAAAGGTTGTGGCTAAGCACCTTACATTTGTTTTGGACAAATACAGCATTCTTGATCATTTTCAATTTGGCTTTTGCGGAACTCATTCTACTGAAACAACTCTTCTTAGAGTTTCCAGTGACCTCTTGATACGAAGTGATCAAGGAGAATATTCTGTTTTGCTGATGTTGCACCTGACCTCTGCCTTTGATACTGTTTATCATCACATTATGCTTGATAGTCTGAGATACGGTGTGGATGTATCGGGGTCCGCTTTGGTGTGGTTTGCGTCATATCTATCTGAACGATCCTTTTCTGTGGCTGCTTCTAAGTATGGGTCCTCTTCCACTTCTCTTGCCTACGGTGTGCCACAAGGTTCTGTTTTGGGACCTTTATTTTTTCTGTCATATCTGCTCCCTCCAGTACATTCTGAGCACTTTTAAGGACATTTCTTATTACTGCTATGCAGATGACATTCAGTTGTATATCTCTTTTAAACCCCAAGATGTTTCTAAGCTACATACAGCTCCGGGAAAAAATTAAGAGACCATTGCAAAATTATCAGTTTCTCTGATTTTGCTATTTATAGATATATGTTTGAGTAAAATGAACATTTTTGTTTTATTCTATAAACTACTGACAACATAACTCCCAAATTCCAAATACAAATATTTTCATTTAGAGCATTTATTAGCAGAAAGTGAAAAATGGTCAAAATACCAAAAAGGTCCAGTGTTTTCAGACCTCAAATAATGCAAAAATAGCAAGTTTATATTCATTTTTAAACAACACATTACTAATGTTTTAACTTAGGAAGTGTTCAGAAATCAGTATTTGGTGGAATAACCCTGATTTGCAATCACAGCTTTCATGCGTCTTGGCATGCTCTCCACCAGTCTTTCACATTGC
>VUQI01006903.1:9596-21081 GCA_015106735.1 Paratilapia polleni
ATAAAGAAACTATTAGTAGTTGTAGTTTCTCTAAAAAATTCTTAACAATGCTGTTTATGAATTTTATCTCTGTACTTCCCAGTCTCAGTGTGGTGCATTATGAAGGCTGGGTCCATTCCTACAGTCGTTGTTTAGCAGTGCACTGAAGCAGGCTTTATGCTGATTAACTGCATCACATCTGATGGATTCTCAGCGACCTCTCCACCCCTCAATATAGCTCTGGGAGCCTTTCAGGGGGAAAAGGCTTCCCTTATTAATTAGACAAGAATAGGAAATCTATTAGTGAATGCAGACAAGGCTCAGTGCTGAATGAGGGATTGCTGAGTTCCGTTAGTGTTAAACTAACTACAGTCATCTCCCCTGCCATTATTGCATTCATAAGTAAACAACTGATGTGCTGTCTGTCTTTCTCTAAGTCATCTGTTCCTTATTTGGTGAAAATAAACCCACATTATCAGTTGGTTTTATTGTTGCAAATACATAACTCACTGCAAAGTAATTAAGCTGATGCTACATGAGCATTGTAACATCAATTCCAGCTATACCTTTGCAACCAGACCTTTTTCACAGAAGGCTTTTTGATTGTCAGTTTAGGAGAAGTACATGTGTTACTAATAACAGAGTCAAAGTAAGCCATAACAGTGTGACAGTGAGTTAGGACGCACAGTATCATTATTGGAGTTTAGTAGTGGCATATCTGGGCGAGTTCCACATGTGAATCTGCATCCTTAGACCGCGCAAAAAAAAAGAGCTTCTTAGAGGATAAGGCTAGCAATAATATATATCCTTCTTATTGCTAAAATAAAGCATTAGGGAGCAACAGTGAACAGTTATAAAAAAGTATTGTGCATCTTCAGTTGACCCCAATTGATTTGCCACAACATAGCTTACTTAGAGTCAATTACACTAACAGTTCTCAAAATAGATTAAAAATTCAACAGCCTATTAAACACATATTCTTCCACTCCTAAAAAATAGTTCCTATAAATATACCAGTTACTGTTGTTCAAAGAATATTTGCCATAAACTAAAAATAACCAGCTGTTTGAAGAAATTGCATCCTTTCTTAAAGATTTAGGTCTATTGAGTTCCACAGACAGTGTAGGGCAATCTATTTTGCAAACACTGAGATATGTATTGCTGCTTTTGGTCTTTTCACAGAATTGGCTGAAAATATGATAGCATTATCCTTTGATCAAAGTGTCAGGCACACAGTCAAGTGTATACATTCACATTCTCATGTAATAAGCAAGAACTACACACATATTCCTAAATCATAACAGCCCCCATTGGTGCCCCATGCAGAGTATTCTGCAGTGTATGTCGTATGAAGCTCTACAACTTTGATGAATAAAAGACCAGAAAAGACCAGAAAGATATAACATGATTAGGAAAGTCATGTTATATTTACTGTATGCTGAAGAACAAACCAAACAGAGGGAGAAAAGAGCTTCAGTACACCAGCCCTACCCCTGGCCTGACCACTCAAAAAAAAGCAGCCCAGCATCAGTGTTTATTCCTTTCATAGTGAAAGAAATGAAAAAGTGTTTAAAGTACCAAACTTTCACTGGGAAATGTTTGTTGAATGATTTATTCAAACCCACGCCTGTAGAGAGGAGAATATTTGTTTAACAAGCAGTTGCAGTTCATGTAAGGATGGCCTTCTTAAAGTGCACACTTTTCACTCTTTATCTCGGATTGATTGAATGCTTCCTTATGTGGGATGTATGAGTGTGTGTGTGTGTGTTTTTTTTTTCTTTCTACATTGTGATTTACTGAATTCATGAAGCAGATGCAGAACCAGCATCATATCGTGTCTCCCTAAATGCTTTGCTTTGCAATTCTACACACTCTTCCACAAGCCTTCGTCTCGTGGCATCTGGGGCGTCTCACTGGGATAACATGTTACATAATTAGCACCAAATTAACACTCAATTAGAAAACCCGTGTTGAGAGGGTGGGGACAGACTATCTTCAGAGGCTTTCGAAATCACATCAGAGCCACCACCACCTGGTCTACTGAGAACATACTGTGTGCCACATGCATATAAACCTACAATATCCTAAATATATCTTAACTATTTAAACAGCTGTGCTACAAGATTCGTTGACTCTCAACAGTTTAGGGATAGAAGGATCAGAGATCATGTGTTTGAGTAAATGTGTTCTCATCCGAGCCATACTGCAGTTCTGTCAGATGCTGCTTTGACATAGAGTTATGCACAACGTGCCCTTTGACGTTGCACCAGCTACAGTATGCAATAATGGGAGCATACTCCCAATAATGGGAGCCGTGAGATAGCACCAGTAAGCCGTGGTGCAGTTTTGCTTTGTGGTTTGCATTTTATTTCACTTGGTTTTCACTCTGATTTATCTTGTTTTCAGTCACTTTTTACTTTCGCATTTAGCTTTAGTTACAAAAAAAACTATTTGCTTTGAGAGAAGATCGTGGTTTGGGTTAGAATACGACATGAACCCTGCACGGTGAAAGATAATGCTTACCTTGTGCATTTAAACGCGGCACCAAGTGGTCCTTTACAAGCATCCATATGTGACAAAATGGGAATGACAGAACCATCTGACTATTGCTGTAATCATCTAAGCACACCTTCTGCATATCTGTGCCAACAGCTTTGTGTTTGATCCCCTGGAATGAAAATGGACTAGTTTGAGTAGGATGTGTTTTATGTTGTTTCAGCAAAAAAAATTTGATTCATAAACGGAGCCACTTCAAACCAGGTACATTATGATACTTTTGCTCCCCGGTGACACCCCTCCCACTGTCTCCAAGGCAGTTCTAGCCTATATTGTAGGAAAATAGACATGTTAGAGTCATCAGCTAAAGCAGATCACCTCTGGGTCTTCCAGCCTAGAAAAACTGCCATATGTGATAGAGCAGTTTCTCTCTTTCATCCACCTGTCATCAGCTGTTTGTGTTTGCAGCTTCAACACCTTCACATTATGGCACACATCCATTCACTGCTTGCATCATGATATTGCTTCAACACTATATTGCTGTTGTTTGATAAATTTAATGTGACTGAAGTAAGTCTCTTGAGAACATTCAAACACACAGAAGGCCTGCCTGGGTTTGAACCCAGGACCTGCTTGCTGTGAAGCAACAGTGTTAAGCCCTGAGCCACAATGCTTGTACTTGATTGTTTCTATATTACAGATGGCCTACATAAACGCAAAAACCTGCCCCCCCATATTCTGTATAGTAATTAACTTTTCTCCTTAACTCTTCATCCTCTCTCTTCATCTTTTCCTCTGTCGTAAACTCACGCAGTTCTCACCAGCCCTCACTTTTTACAAATACGCATAGACTCTCCAGCACCCACACATACATTCACGCCTCTGTTGGGGTGGGGTTCTTTATTTCATTAACAGCCGCTTGCACGCCAAAATTCATTATGCCAACCTTCTGTTCTCGTGCACCCAAGCATGCCAGCTAACGTGCGGAACAAATTTCTCTCTCCCCCTCACCCTTCCTCCCTCACTCTTGCTAATAAGTATGTTTAGGATGTGATTCACCTGCATCAAAGGCTCCCTGTGAAGAGGCCCGCTTTGTATCACTGGTCCATGATTAGTCATTACTGTCAAATCCTCAGTGTTTCCCTCTGCTGCAATGCTTTGAAGCTAACAGGTGGTTGTATTCAAAATGCAAATAACGCAGATATCGATATCTCGTGTCACCTCATTTTTAGGGAACGTGATGCCGATGGTGCTTCTTTATGAGACATAACTGTATGGAGAGGCTGCCAGGTTATTCCCTTTTATCAGAGCTGAAGAATTTGTTGTCTCTGACACAAGGGTTTTGTGAATTATATATGCACAAAAGGATGGTAATTTGACTATTAATATTTTTCTGTGGGGTAAGATGAAAACCCCTAAAAATGTGGTCTTAACATCTGTACTTTTTACTACAATAATGGCTAAATAAACATTGATTAAAGTTCTGAGTCTCAGTATAAAAGATATTATTCAAGTGTTTTCCAGCTCAAAACCCCAACTAATGTGCTTCTTAATGATTGGTTGTGTTTTGAAAATAACTAAAACTATTTGCCTGGGACTTCATATGCCACCATTAAATCTTTGGATATACTGCTGTGTGTAATGACATGTAGCAATGAGTCAGTTCTGTTACTTTGTGTTTGTTAAAGAATGGTTTCTGATTCTTCAAGTCTATGTAATACAGTAGTCACACACCCACATGGTCATCATTAGAGCATAAGTGTTGCAATTTACCTATATACACTTTTTCTTTCTAAAATTAAAAGAAAAAAAAACTTCCTTTTTTTCCATTCAGGTGTCAGGTATATATTTATCCTCCACAGGGACTGCCCTAAAAGCTGCCAACTATACTCCTTTTCTATACACTTTTCAATGTCACTAACAATGTTGCCATTGTAAGTGATAAGGTGGCACCTTGGTTTCACCTATGTTGTAACAAGTTATTCTGAGTGGGAAAAAAAGGTCCTTCTGTCTTGGAGTAAAGCTTAGACTCCAGTGCACAGAATTAAGCAGCTAAACACACCGAAGCCACTCGGGCTTTAAGTCTTCAGAGCTTTTTCTTGCTAATAAATGCATTTGGTGAAGGACTATAGAGATGAATAGCTCTTCAAACGTGCTTGCAGTCTCCTTTGCTCACATGTCATGCTCACGACTCCCATTTGCTTGTGTATTTTTCCTTCTCTTGTTCTTCTTCCTGCTTAACATTGTGCCTTGTTATGCTTCTGCTGACATTATACTTTGGCTTTTCACAAATATATTGTCTCAGATTTTTGCTTCTGGTTCATGCAGCTTCAATGCCAGATAGCACTATGGTGGTGGTGGTGCATGTGTGTGTGTGTGTGTGTGAGTGTGTTTATACTGTGTGTATGGGTTTTTGTAGGGTTGTAATTGCTGGTTGATTTGTGGTCAGAGAGGATCAGACATCCTGCAGCGAACATGTCACGTCTTTAAAAGCAGAGAAAAAGAGTCCAGCTTGCAACCATTTAACCTCAACAACCTCCAGGGAGGTCAAAGCACTCAATCAGCTCTTCTACTTTTATTAGCTTTGAATTCAATGTAAAATGCTGACAGGAGGGTGACTTTTGATCTAGTCCATGTATGCATTTGCTTGTTTGTATGCATGTGGGAATACATGTAGTGGTTGACATTTGAATTAGCTATTACTTATCCTGAGACTTACCTCTTGTGAGCAGCAACGACAGCAACCTTAGTATGATAGTTACACAAAACTGAATTATGTTGGGTTTCAAGAAAGAGTGTTGAAAGACAATGGGAAATCAGTCAGTCATGCAATAAAACCAAAAAATCCCAATCCAAATCAGCATTGTGATGTTAGCCTAAGGAGCAAGCTTAACTCTGACTAACTTGCAATGACAAAGGGTATTCCCTCAGCAGGGGTAAAACTTAAAAGGGACCTATTATGCTCATTTCTGACTCCATATTTTTTTATTTTTGGACTCTAATAGAGTAGCTTTGCATAAGTCACAGTTCAAAATAATCCCTATTTATTATACTGTGCCTTGGTGCAGCCCCTTAGTTCATCCTTTGTCTGAAACAAGCTGTTTTAGCTCATCTCAGTTTTTAAGCCTACTTTTTTGTGAGTAGCTCACTAACAGAAGGTGCAGACAGCATGCGGGTACAGCTGCTTTGCTCACAGGCTGAGATGTGTACCTGAGATGACCATATTATGACATAATAAAGATTCAAAAGTAGAAAACACTCTCAGAAACCAAGCGTTTAGAACCAAGCTTTGGCTCATAGAGAGTTGGCCAAATTTAATATCAGTTTCCACTACTGTAATATTATACATATGTCAGAAAATAAGGGAACTTTAAGAACCTAACAATATTTAGTTACATAGTTATGATCTACATTCTACATACACAACAACCAGGCTGTGTTCACACACTATGGAAAACACAGCCCGGTTGCTGCTTAGCTCTGTTATGAAGTTATGAATTCTCACTGATATCTGGTTGTAGCGTATTTAGCTAAACTCTTCTGATGACCAGCCCCATGCTTGAGGACACACATCATGCTTTTTTTTTCAGTTGCTACATATAGTAAAGTCATTTAATCCAACCAATTCAAAAAAAGTAAGCATGAGTATGATGATGAATGATACATCATTTTTATTCCTTGGAATGAAAGCTTTGTTTCTATGGGGGGGGGGGGGGGGGATCACATCAGAATGTTTTGCTTTAATTGCAAAAGAGCAAGAGGAGAATTTGTAAGATTTCATCAGAGGTACAAAGGTTGGGTGTAGGACTTAGTATCACAGTCTTTGATCCTGGCATTTATTAGGAATTCTCAGCAAAGTCAACTATCAGGACAATCAACGTCGTTTTAGCATGTTTGTGTTCAATTACTGAAGACTAAAATAAAGACACTTTTTCCAATTCTCATTAATGTTACCACACCACTGCTCTAAACAGACAGTAAAATCCTGTAACCTTTCAGCTTTAGTGCTAATTGGGTTTTTTTTTGTTAGAATAACTGTTCAGAAATCAGAGTGGAAAAAACATATAGACTACTTGTTGCCTCACAAGTGGCCTAAATCAGCCCCAATTCAGAGTGCTGGAACATTTGATATATAGAGACATCTTTATGACTGGAAATCCAGAAACAATGATCCTGTGCCATAATTCACCCAAGTAACACGCCAAAATGGCAGCATGCAACAGATGTTCTTTCCCCGCCACTGTACCAATAATATTCTAAGGCTGGAACTATAAAGACAGTCATCAAATTCCATGAGCCCACATGGCTTATTAAAACACATAAGATGATATTATGAAAAATACTGATGGAATATTTCTGTACAGTAACTTGGCAATGTGGATTTTTTCACCTCACAAATAGTATACCTTTATGAGAAATAGTTTGCCTAGTAAAGTATATTACCATATCGACAAATATTAGGATAACTTTTACAAACTTTCTTTATAGCAAAGTATCCTCTTTTCACAAGGAAAAGAACAATATATAATAAAAAATAAAGCATTTTATGCATAGCAAACACAACCTGGCAATGACAGTCAGTTATCAGCTTGTGGCAAAATTGCCTCTCGTATTGTTGGTCCCACAACCCTGGTGCCATAATGAGAAATTAGGAGTCAGGGCCACAAAGGAAGTGTGGAACAAAGTGATGGATTCAGTCCAGATGGTCACCAGTTCAGGCAGGACAGCAGGAGTTCTGTTAACACATTTCAACACTACTACAAACAGGCACACAGCTAAAACTGTAGCAATATCAACAATAAAGCCACAGATCCATTCTGTGTGGTGTTCACTTAGCCATATGTGTCTCCTAATAATGCCATCAATGACAGAGCTTCATTAACAACTTTTAGATTCTACTTGCCTTTTGGCAGATTTTCTGATTGTAATTTAAAACTGTGGGCAGATGCTGTGGCAGTGACAGCTGTTAGGTTTATCATTAACATTACGTTTTTACTTCCTGTAGCAGCTTTCTGCTCAAAACACTGCAAACATATACTGTATACCAATGTCTGTAAAGAAATGTTGTGTTTGATATTTGTCTAAAGAACTGCTGGTGGCCATGCTTCTGTGTCAAGGAGTAGAGGAATGCGGTGATGTAGGCCCTTCTGTTCACTTTAGGATCAGCAGAGTGTAATGGCTTCCCATCAATTCCTCCTGTCTAGGGAAGTGCATGTCATGACTCCTGTAACTACTTCTGACAAGAGTGATGAAGCACTTGTTAAACTTGTAAGATTGTGCTGGAGTTGAAAACCTTTAGATATAAATCTATGTAGAGGGAGATGGTTAGAGACAGTGAGTGAGTGGCAGACAGAGGAGGGAATGAGTGAGAAGGAAAGATAAAGATCACCTATGGACGTAGACGTGACAAACCAGAGAATCAGGGGCTAATGATCTCCATCTGTCTTAGAAGGCTGGGAGAGAAGACCTTTGTTGGGCTTTTGGAATTAGAGAAAGCACTGCATTACGTGAGTGGCTCTATTTGAGTCGGCCGGTGAAACATAGCTCAGAAACAGTTTAGACTGTCAGATGTGTCATGGTAATGACTGCTGCTCTCCAGTCTGAGTGTTTGTGTAACAGTATGCGTGTTTGCTGTATAAATGCCAAGTCACTGTGAGCTTTCGGCTGTTTTCGTCTGTCTATGTTAATGTATGTTCAGCCGTATTGAAAATGCATCTATGTGCACATCTTGTGCTTGTGAACACAGATGAGACTAATGAATCTCTAATTAGAATTTGGCACAGCCACTCCACAGTGACGCAAACATCAAGCAGAGGGAGTTTGTGCACCATTAGTGGAACCACTTATCCTAGAACTCATGTGTTTAATTCTCTTACTTCTGCTTTGTCCAGTTGAGTTTTCATTTGTTTAATTTTCTGTGACAGTTTCAGTTGTGTGTTATGGTAGTAAACACGTAGAAGGCCTCTTTGCAGAAACAACCAAAAATATATAGCCTGCTTTACAGTGTACAGTGCTATCGATGTGAACATAAAACACAGGTAACATTAATATTAATGCTTGGCCTATCCATCAATCCCCATCTTAACAACTTACTGCCACTACAGGACTTTGTGTCACATGAATGTGAATATATGCATACTCATTGGCCACTTTATTAGGTACACCACACTAGTAACAGGTTGAACCACTTTTGCCTTCAGAGCTGCCTTAATTCTTCATGGCATAGATTCAACAAGGTGCTGAAAACATTCCTCAGACATTTCGGTCCATGTTGACATGACAGCATCACACAGTTGCTGCAGATTTGCCTGCTGCACACCACCACATCCCAAAGGTGCTCTATTGGATTGAGATCTGGTGACTGTGGAGGCCATTCGAGTACAGTGAACTCATTGGGGGCTGGAGCCTATCCCAGCTGCCACAGGGCAAGAGGCGGGGCACACCTCAGACAGGTCGCCAGTCTGTCGCAGGGCTGTGAACTCATTGTCATGTTCAGGAAACAGTTTGAGATGATTTGAGCTTTGTGATATAGTGTGTTATCCTGCTGGATAGCCTTCAGAAAATGGGCACATTGTGGTCATAAAGGGATGGACATGGTCAGCAACAATACTCAGGTAAGCTGTGGTGTTTAAACCATGCTCAGTTGTTACTAAGTGTGCCAAGAAAGTATCCCCCACAAGCCTGAACTGTTGGTACAAGGCAGGATGTATCCATGCTTTCATGTTGTTTATGCCAAATCCTGACCCTACCATCTGAATGTTGCAGCATAAAGAGTCATCAGACCAGGCAACTGCAACCAGCAGGTTGTCTTGGCCATGCCTACATGCCTAAATGCACTGAGTTGCTGCCATATGACTGGCTGATTAGACAGTTGAACAGGTATACCTAATACAGTGGCTTGTGAGTGTATATTGTTTGGGGCAGTTATTGCAAAAACCTATGCCATCATTCTTTTTAGGAGGACTGTTTCTTTAAGTCAGTTTTACTTCAGCAAGCATCTCTCTGCATGTAGGTGTTTTGAAACATCTCTGCAGTAGAATAAAGATAGAAAGAAGACAGATGTGTAGTACAAATCATCAGTTTCATCAGCAAAGTATTCAGTATTCCATGGGAATGCTATCTTGGCATATTTCGGGATATTGCTCTGCTACTGTTCTGTATGTCAAGCAAATTTTCAGAGTCATAGTCCTTTTAAGTTGTGTGGTGTGCAGAGTCAAAGGAATCTGAGAGCTGGAAAGTTGTCTCTCTTTCTCTCCTTCCAGCTGCTCAGCTACTCTTCCCTTTGTCTGCATGTTCTCATCAGCTAGTCTAACATCATCACCTGTTTCCACCTAAGCAGAATCCATTTTGCATGCCTGCCCTATCAAAAAAGAACAGGATGTTGATAAACAGTTGAGTGCTCTGAGAGAGATGTAAAAATCATTTGGTCCTCTGAGACAATTGGTTCTGCTGGCAAGATGAATAACAATGTGGACTTTCATCAAAAGGACACTATCAAATACACACATGGACAGGTTGAAATTAAATATTCATGTTTTTGATTTGAGTGGCTGCCTTCTACTCAACCTCATCTCAACCTGCCTTTTCTTATCACTTAAACAGTGTTTGAACAACAAACATTTGATTTTAATATGACAATCTACGGCAAAATAAAAATCTGTGGAAATTTTCAAAACACAACAAACCAATCATGGCAGTCGGCAAAATATTGTGGGTCACTACACAAACCGCAACCATTAAATGAAAGTTGCTCATATTTTCTTATGATGACACATATTGAAGGTTTGCAGATTTGCAGATTTCTTAGCTTGTAGTGCTAGTTAACCCTCTAAACTGTTTTGATTTGAGTTGCCCCATTTTGGAGATTTGGGGTCAGATGTACAATGCGATTGTTTATAAACAAAGACAAAACCAGCTCATTTCAGTTATCACCAGTATTCTACCAAGAGCAGCGCAAATTAACAGGTGAAAAATGACCAGACCCGAGGAGGGAGCGAGTGGTGTGCTAATCAAAATAATACAACGTACTGTAACCACAGGTTTTATGCATGTGTTTCTCTCTGGAAACAGTGTGGCAATTTAAATAAATGAGAGGCAGCTCAAGAAGAATCAATATTTTTTTATATAAAGGTGAAGCCCTCTGTTAGAAATTGGACTGTGTGGTCTTGTAGGTTGAGACAGCCTTTTTCTGGATAAATACGGCAACTAAGATGGAGCACAGGATCCAACCAGAGGTGGGCTGCCAGCTGACCTGTATGATGTGTAAAAGAAGGCAAAAAACTATTTACCATCAGATCCTGACCTCTCCTCTGTTAATGAAGTTACCATTACTGTGTTACTTGCGTAAATGCGTGCATTGCCCCCTTTTTTTTTTTTCAGCAAGCTGTGTGCAGCTGCAGCTATTTATTTCATGCATGATGGTCACTACAGTGGACGGCTATTCAAAAATTTCACTTGAATTGTTCTTTTCATGCCTAAAGGGTAATAAAAAACAGTTATAGAAAAAATCTTGACTGAAGATGTCATAATTCATGCATGAAAGGGTTAAAGTCAGTATTACATATTGTGTCATTCAGAAATCAATACAACACACCACATCTGTCTGAGTCCCGCTAATAGCATTATTTTAACATACATTTCAATTTAGTTTAACAGGTCTGATACAATAAATAAATTTAAAAAATAAAAAATAAAACAAATAAAACAAAGTCGCTCAAAGTTGCTAAGAAAAGATATGTATTAAGGAATGATCTCTGTGTACAAATGTGACTAAAAGCCTAAACCACTGCAAATAATGGAACCATATGGCCTTAGCCTTGTGGTGCTCCAAGCGGAAACAGCAGTTAGCTAAGACTGTGGCTCAGCTGACAAAGAAGCCATTAATGTTTATATCTTGTCACACTGTCACTGGCATGGGCTTCTCGTCACCGGTAGACAAGACAGCCATAAGAGTGAGAGTGATACAGTTGACAGGTGTATTTCTTTTTTTTTTTTTTTTTTTTTTTGAGAA